>CAUYPK010030334.1:0-25482 GCA_963574355.1 Loris lydekkerianus
GCGGGACTACGCGCTCAGAGATCTCTCCTCAGAGGTCCCTCCTCAGAAGCAGCATAACAAAATCCAAACTTGGCATAGAGCCACAGTATACAAAATAATGATAAGAGGCAAAGAGCCGCATTCATTTTGGCCGGGAGCCGCGTGTTCGCCACCCCTGCTCTATTGTATTTTTCTAATTTTTTTTTTTTTTTTTTTGAGACAGAGTCTCATTCTGTCACCTGAATAGAGTACTGTGGCATCATAGCTCACAGCAACCTCAAACTCTTTGCTCAGCCTCCCAGGTACTCACAATACCTGGCTAGCTTTTCTATTTTTTGCAGGGACAGAATCTCAAACTCTCCTGAGCTCAGGGGATCCATCCTCTCCACCTCCCAGAGGGCTAGGATTATAGGTATGAGCTATCATGCCTGACTCTATTTTTCTAATTACTTTATTTATTTATTTATTTATTTATTTATTTATTTAGACAGAGTCTCACTTTGTTGCCCTAAGTAGAGTGTCACAGCTCACAGCAACCTCAAACTCTTGGGCTGAAGCAATTCTCTTGCCTCATCCTCTCAGGTAGCTGGGATTACAGGTGCTCACTACAAAGCAAGCTATTTTTCTTTTTCTTTTCTTTTTTTTTTTTTTTTAGAGACAGAGCCTCAAGCTGTCGCCCTTGGTAGAGTGCCATGGCTTCACATCTCACAGCAACCTCCAACTCCTGTGCTCAAGCAATTCTCCTGCCTCAGCCTCCCAAGTAGCTGGGACTACAGGTGCCTGCCACAAAGTCCGGCTATTTTTTGGTTGCAGCCGTCATTGTTGTTTGGCGGGCCGGGCTGGATTTGAACCTGCCAACTCAGGTTTATGTGGCTGGTGGCTGGCGCCTTAGCTGCTTGAGCCACAGGCGCCGAGCCTTATTTTTTTTTCAATTCTGAAGTTATTTATTCATTTACATTTAGGGTGTTAGAAGTGCTATTCCCAATGATCCCCAACAATAAAAAAAATAAAATATAAATAAATACATAAGAGAGATGGGGTCTGGGTCTGATTCAGGCTGGTCTTGAACCTGTGAGTTCAGGCAATCCACCTGCCTCAGCCTCTCAGAGTGCTGGGATTACAGACATGACCCACCCTGCCTGGCCCTCTGTACATCTTTAAATAGTCATTTTATTGACTATCTTCAGGCTACACATGAACCATCTCTTCGCTATCAGGACCCTAAGAAATTCTCCTCAGCTAGGGTTTGTGTCTGGTTTGCACAAGAGCAATTTGCACAACAGACAAAGAACTTCCTAGAAGAAATAGGATAGAGATTCTGCTAGCCTGGTTTTTTGCAGATTAATGTTTTGTTTTGTTTTTGCCATTTTATTTTTGAATGTGTACATATTTGCTTAAAATTAGTGAATTTATTGGCCAGGTTCAGGTAATTGAAGGGACTTTATAAGTAGTTTATATTGTCTAGATCCAAGGTATGCTGTAAACAGAGTCTGGAGCAAAATGGGAAATAACATCTTTCTAAAGATAGGCTTAGAAATTCTAATCCAGTATGTTAAGATGTTAACTCTCTCTTTCTGGTAGCACAGCTGACTGATACCTGGCTACAAGCCCAGCATTCACTGGTATAGCCAACAAAATAGGATACAGACCACCAAAAACAAGACCAGTCAGTCCACTCCAGGTTACAGTACAGGTTTCATAGTTTAGTTCACCTGTAGTCAAAGGTAAAGTTACAAAACCTGTAAGCTATATCTGTTGTCAGAAACGGAAGCACTGCTATTGGTAAGCCAGCAGCACTACGAGCTTTTGTCACATTCAACATGTATCGAAAAAAATTGGTCCTTTCTGTTTCTGGAAGCTGGTTAATTTTTCTTGTTATGGTAATGAAATGTGTTTGGTTTTCCTTAGTATCATCTGGTTTATGATTTTCCATCTTGAGCCTTATGCTCTTCTCTCAGGAGCCGCGGCCGCCTCTGATGATTTTCCTCAGCTACGCCTGGGGTTCACTGCAACCTTTGTCTGCAGATTAATGTTAATGATGAATTGGTGTGGCTCAGATTGAGGGTCAATTGGTGGACAGGTAATTTCACTAGGAGAGAAAGGAACCAAGGCTGGCTTGGAGCATAGTATGCAGCTGAGGCTGTAAGGTTACTTCTGATGCTGCCTTCCTGGCACTGTAGACATTATTTCTGGAAAACTTCTGTGCATGATTGCTCAACCAGGTAACTAGAAAATCTGCCTTTGTCGTGTAATGAGTATTGTTGATTTAACATGTCTTTCTATTTTCTCATCCTCTATCTTGAGAAACTTTTGCCAGACGAGTGGGATTGGTATGGGCCTGGACACCCAATTCCCTTTCTTCAGTGGATGGGTAGCTAGCAAGGTATTTTAAATCACCGCTGCTCTCACAGCAGTGAGCGTGAATCTCACCATCAATCCTTCTGCTTTCCATAAGCAGTCTGTCAGCAGCAGCTGCACCAGATCCTGGCATCCTTCTGTGGATGAACTTCTCATAGTTCCCACCTTTCTTCCATCATAAGGATAGTGACCGGGACTGACCTCTTTGGCTGAGTAAGCCTCTTTGAGTTCTTTCTCTTAGCATGGGAGGTGAGATGCCCTGTAGAGGGAGGCAATACATTTTCACAGTAGAGGTAGAGCTTATGGTTATTTAATTTGAATATTAAAAAGGATTTGGTGGCCAGCACAGTGGCTCATGCCTGTAATCCTAGCATTCTGGATGGCCAAGGTAGGTGGGTAGATTGTCTGAGTTCAGGAGTTTGAGACAAGCCTGAGTAAAAGCGAGACCCAGTCTCTACTAAAAATAGAAAAACTAGGTTAGCATAGGGGTGAGCACCTATAGTCCCAGCTACTTGGGAAGCTGAGGCAAGAGGATTGCTCAAGCCCAAAAGTTTGAGGTTGCTGTGAGCTATGACGCCAGGGCACTGAACCCCAGGGCGACTGAGTAAAACTCTCTCTTTCTCAAAAAAAAAAAAAAAAAAAGAAGTGCTGTTCCATTTAGACAAAATGATAATTTTAATTTCACATTGTATTCCAAATACAGATGTGTTAATCAATAATCATTTTCAGGAGAAAACATGTACTTGTGAGGGATATAGTGGGAGTGAGAGTTAAAGTCTATTTTCTAAAAAAAAGGTCAAAGTTGGCCTGTGTAATGGGTCCTGAAAAAATTCTTTGGGTTCATTTAGACATAGCTAACTAAATTAGACATAGCTAACTAAATCTAACTTATGACAAGACATTAGATTATCAAAATACCATGCAACAAATAAAAGCATATTCTCTAGAACTATGTAATAATCATGGCAATTTAACAGTCTGAAAAAAAAATTTTAAGACTTAATAAATTTGTGGTAGTGATTACAGCATTACTGCTGACAAATCTTGCTTAGAGAATATATGCAATGTAATATGTAGGCTTTTTTTTTGTTACATATACATGTGTTTATTAGGTTTCCATTTTTCAGCTATTTTTAGAGATGAGGTCTAGGTCTGGCCCAGGCTGTTCTCCAACTCCTTAGCTCTGGCAATTTTTTTTGCAGTTTTTGGCCGGGGCTGGGTTTGAACCTGCCACTTCCAGCATATGGGGCCAGCGCCCTACTCTTTGAGCCACAGGTGCAGCCCCATTTTTTTTTTTTTTTTGAGACAGTGTCTCACTTTGTCACCCTTGGTAGAGTGCTGTCGCATCATAGCTCACAGCAACCTCAAACTCTTGGGCTCAAGATATCCTCTTACCTCAGCCTCCCAAGTAGCTGGGACTACAGGCACCCACCGTAATACCTGGCTATTTTTTAGACATGAGGGTCTCGCTTTTGCTCACGCCGGTTTTGAACTGGTGAGTCCAAGCAATTCACCCACATCCACCTTCCAGAGTGCTAGGATTACAGGCGTGAGCCACCAAGCACAGCCTATTTTTCTAATTTTTTAAAAATGTCTTGGCCAGGGGAGGTGGATCATACCTGCCATCCTAGCACTCTGGGAGGCTGAGGCTGGTGGATTGCTGGAGCTCACAAGTTCAAGACCAGCCATTTGCAAGAGACCCCCTCGTCTCTACTAAAAATAGAAAAATTAGCCAGGGTTGTGGTGGGTGCCTGTAGTCCTAGTTACCTGGGAAGCTGAAGCCAAAGGAACACTTGAGCCCAAGAGTTTGAGGTTGCTGTGAGGTAGGACATCATGGCATTCTATCCAGAGCAACAGAGGAAGACTTTCAAAAAAAATTCTTTATTCATATTTCTTAGTAATCTATTTTTTTTTTTGAGGTCTCCCTCTGTCATCCAGGCTAGAGTGCATTGGCCTCATCATATAGTTTGCTGCACCCTCCTAATTCCTGATCTCAAACGATTCTTCTGCCTAAACCTCCCAAAGTGTTGGGATTATAAGTATGTCCACCATTCCTAGCCTTACCATTCTACTTTTTTTTTTTTTTTCTTTTTGAGACAGAGTCTCATTTTATCACCCTCGGTACTCGGTAGAGTGCCGTGGCATTACAGCTCACAGCAACCTCCAGCTCTTGGGCTTAGGCAATTCCCTTGCCTTAGCCTCCCTAGTAGCTGGGACTACAGGTGCCCAACACAATGCCCGGCTATTTTTTCTTTTTGCAATTTGGCCAGGGCTGGCTTTGAACCCACCACCCTCGGTATGTGGGCCGGCGCCATACTTACTGAGCCACAGGCGCCGCCCTGCCCTCTATTTTTAATTGTAACCTGTCCTTCTCATCCCTTTTACCTCGTTTTACTTTTATTTCTTTTTATGTATCCCCATCTAACATACAGTATACAGCAATTATTTATTATATCTATTGTCTAGAGTTTAATATCCTCTTCCACCTCCACAAGGGCAAGAATGTCCATTTTGTTACCTGATGTAACCCAATGCGTATCCTGGACAGAATCTGTTAATGAACCCACAGTGGGTGTTCATGTTGCTTGGGTACAGAAATCCAACTACAGAGACAACAAAGATTGTCAAGAAGGAAAGGATTGGGGAGAGGTTTGGGTGAAGGGAGGGTAATGGGTGGGGCCACATCTATGGTGCATCTTAGAATGGGTACAGGTAACAGCTATGATTTAACAATAAAATAAAAAAAAAAGAAGGAAAGGATTTATTGTAAGAGATGAATCTGCTGGGAAAGGGAGGCACAAACTGCCTCAAATCTAACCTCCCTCACCAACAGAGCCAGGGCTTTTTGTGGAAGTGAAAATAAACAATTTATGAGGGAAGTGAACATCATTACATGTTTGGAGTGAAGTGCAGCACATGCAAGCTCAGTGAGAAACTCAGGCTAGCACATACATCAAGTGAACAAAAAATTGGTGGATAAGAGCAGGGATTTTAGTATTATAATGAGCTAGGAGTTAATAGCGGTCATTTTTTTTCAGTCTTGTGTGCAGGCTCAGTGGATCCTTGGGCACAATCTGGGGTGTGTATCGCTTATGTTATCTTTCCTGGACAAACAAGTGAATTAAGGCGCTGTAGTTATCTCATGGCTATAAGGAGGTTCTGCCTCCTGGGAAAGAAACACAAAAAGGAATCCAACAGTGCAATAGAAAGTTACAAAGCTCTGGGTAGCAAGTCTTACTGGCCTGGGAACTTGAAACATAAGAGAAGTACAAAAAAATTATTTTGAAAATGCTTTCTTGCTTATGGAATCAGTTACAGATCTGTCATAAAATAGGCCCTAAGTATTTGATTGAATTTATGGAAGAAAGGAAAGCCAGGAGAATGAATGACGGTTGTAACTGAAAAGGGCATCAATAAAGCAGTACTATATATGTAAAAGAATGGCATGGTGCTATCACGCATACATAGACGGATTGATTTGTAGCGCTACAATAGTACTTCTCCACTGTTTTTTGCAGTTTTTGGCGGGGGCTGAGCCTGCCACCTCCGGTATATGGGGCCAGCGCACTACTCCATTGAGCCACAGGCGCCTCCAATACTTCTCTATTGTTATCACTCACATACTAATGAATGAATGGATGTGAGGTTAGAGCTCGCTCACCTCCCAGTTCTCCCTTTGTTCTTCGGGACTCCTACACAAAGCGTGTTTTATTATTCCATACTGTTGTAAGAAGTACCTAACACTAAGTGCTCAAAAGAGGTAAGTAATCGGGCAAATCAGCTCCAACTACTTTCCATCTCGTAGACTAGAGACTCTAGAACTCACTCGCCTCTCCCTCTCTATGGCCCACCCATCAAGCAAAGGCACTGCTGCCTTCTTAGCTTTGCCACGTCATAAAACAGCGCTCTAGGGAGGTGGGTTTAACAAGCTCCCAGTCACGTGATGGGATGTGGGCGGGGCGACAAAGATCTAAATCCCAGCGTCCTTTATGCTTACTTCCTTTCTGTCCTTTTCCGGTCGTCCAAGATGTCGAAGCGAGGTGAGATTTTGGCCCTGGAGGATCCTCCCCCATCTGCCGCGCGGTTGTTGCCGGCCTCCCCGGCATTGGCATCCCTGAGCAGCTGGGGTGCTTTGCTCTCTTCTGGGCTGGAAAGAGAGGATGGGCACCGTGAAGGCACTGGAAAGGCCCCCCAAATACGGCGGGGTGGAGAGTGGAGCTGGCAGGAGAGTGGAGCTGGCAGGATCCTGACACGATTCTGGAGAAGCTCGGCGAGATCAATCCGCAAATAGCGCTGCGGTAATGGGTTGAAGTTAAACTGGCTCAGGTCCTAGTTTGGGCGACCTGTACGGCCTTCTACTTTGCAGGAGGAACTGTGTGTTGCAAAAGGTGTGAATGTTAAGGCCTACGGTCCTTTTAATCTCCACGTACGGGCGGTAATAGTGAAAAATTGTCTGTTTCCCTTGAAACAGAGTATAGGAGGAGTTCTAGGAAGAGTTAATATGTAATGCAATCTTCCAAAGCATATGCAGTGAATTTATGGCTTGATTGTGAGAGGAACTCCTAACCGTATCTAGTGATCTCTTTATTCCGTTTCTTTTCCCTTTCTACCCCAAGGACGCGGTGGGTCCTCTGGTGCGAAATTCCGGATTTCCTTGGGTCTTCCGGTGGGAGCTGTGATCAACTGTGCTGACAACACAGGTGAGTCCTTTGACTGCACCCTGCTACGCTTCCCCTTTTAAAAGCACTCAATGGGCCTTTTGCTAATGACCCATTGAGCCGTCAAGAAAGGGCAGAGTAAAAGCACTGCTTTTGGGTGAAGTGGCAGCATTTCATGTTGTTTTACTTCAATCGGTGGTATAACAAGATGTTCTTGGGAACTAAGGGCTTAGGCATTGAGTCGAGGGAGAGGCTCTGGAAGTGTTTCCAAAATAGTGTACTGTGAAACTGCCCAGTAAATGCTCAAAAAAAAAAAAATTAATTTTTGTTTACATCCTTGTAAAGGAGCCAAAAATTTGTATATCATCTCTGTGAAGGGGATCAAGGGACGACTCAACAGACTTCCTGCTGCTGGTGTGGGTGACATGGTGATGGCCACAGTTAAGAAAGGCAAACCAGAGCTCAGAAAGAAGGGTGAGTATGCACTGGATCCTCCTTATCTGGTGGCTATTGTGGGGACTTGCTGTTGGAAAAGGGAACATTGATGTACAGTTCTCCAGGCATCTTAATGGTTTGATTTCCTATGAGGCAGTATAAATAATACAGTGGTGTATATTATATATATATAGAGAGAGAGAGACGGAGTTTCACTGTGTTGCCCTCAGTAGAGTGCTATGGTGTCATAGCTCACAGCAACCTCAAACTCTTGGGCTTAAGCAATTCTCTTGCCTCAGCCTCTCGAGTAGCTGGGAATACAGGCGCCTGCCACAATGCCCGGCTATTTTTGTTGTTGTTTAGCAGGCCTTGGCCAGGTTCGAACCCAGTAGCCACAGTGTATGTGGCCAGCACCCTAACCACTGAACTACAGGCACCAAGCCATAGCTTTTTTTTTTTTTTGAGACAGAGCCTCAAGCTGTTGCCCTGGGTAGAGTGCTCTGAAATTATAGCTAACAGCAACCTCCCAACTCCTGGGAGTTGTCCTGCCTCTGCCTCCTTCGTAGCTGGGACTAGGGCGAACACCACAATGCCCGGCTATTTTATGGTTGGAGCCGTCGTTTGGTAGGCCTGGGCTGGATTTGAACCTGCCAGCTCAGATGTATGTGGCTGGTGCCTTACCTGCTTGAACCACAGGCACCGAACCAACACAGCAGTATATTCTTTTTTTTTTTTTTTTTAAATATTTTTTTTATTTTTTTATTGTGGAGAAGGGGCGGAGAAAGAAGGCGGAGAAAGAGGTGCGTGACAGGGTCGGGCCAGTGGCATGGTACCACATTGGCTGTATCTAGGTAGAGGCAGTTTCAGTCCGGGCCTTGCTGAGTCGTTGCTATGCGGAAGTAGCTTGGTGGATCTACTTCTAGTCAGGCTCGGGAAGTTGCACTAGGCCTCAGAAACATGGCAGGGCCCAACAATTCCCTCTTTTGTTTTTTGTATGGCGGAAAAACATAGCCCCTGTCTTAGGTTGCCTGCTCTTGCAGTTTCAGTCTTACCCGTCATGGGGATACAAACATCATCTAATCCTGTACATGCATGAATCACCTTCATTACATCACCTCAATTAATTGCCCTGTGGGTTCTGCCTTGATTAGAAAATTTTGAATTTTTTTATCCTAATTTTTTTTTTTGCAATAATTGTAAATTTTGAACATATTGGCTGGTTTGTCCAGGAAACAGTCTACAGAATTTAAAGCTGGAAAAAGACTTACACCGTTTCATGTTTTAAGAAAACACCAAAAGTATACTTATTTGACACACAATACAGAACTATAGAATCCCATGATGATGTGTGAGCATCTGTTTCTATTTTGCTATCAACCCATTATAGTGTTCAGTATTTTGAAGGAAAAATACACTAAATGTGTCTGTGTTAATTTAATGCCAGACCAGTTGTTTCTCTATTATACAATGTTTGACTGTCAATATTTCTCTCATGAAGCATCAGCACTTTTAACTGGCCAGTGTTGCACTAAGCAATAGTCAGTGTTATGCCAATATTGTGATTACAGACCCTGTGGTGAGTGCTGATACCCTATTAAGGAAGAATCTGCCTCTTAGAAGGCAGGAGGTTTTACCAACAGCCATGCTTATTACCTATTTTGTATGTATAGAACTTTTTAGAATATTGCAAAACAAATTTTTTCTTGGTATCTCCAAATATTCACTCAAAAAAGATGCCAATACTTTCTTGCCTCCTTGCCAATAGAAAGCTCTTTTGCTTCTCAGTGTGGCTGAGTGGCTAGAAGTAGGACATTCCTCAAAGAACCTTCATTCTGTTCTTATCTCCTAGGAGTCATCAGGCATAAATCCCGGAAGGACCTATGTCCTTCTCCCTCTGGGTCCCCATTTTAACTTGTCCTTGGCCAAGTATTCCATCATTACTGACCTCTTACCCTGAACCAAATAAGACATCTGAAATAGCAAGCCAGTCCTCTTCCCAGATCAATCATTGACAGCCACAAACTGCTCTTTGATGTTCCTAGAATGAAAATGATGGAAGAGGGCATAATTAGCTGTTATTTTAGTGTGTGTGGTATTTTCCACTTTTTCTAATTCTTCTTCAAGCTAAGGTTTGAATTGAAAGAAGCTTTGGCAGGAGGAGTGATTATATGTTTCAGGGGTCAGAAAGCTGACCTTTTGCTGTGAAAGTGCCGGAAGGTGAAATTGAGCCAAGTTCAAAGGGAAGTCTAATTGGCTGTTCTTGGTCTAACTTCCTTGAAAACGGGTGCCCTTGAAATACTGAGCTGCTATCACAGAGTGTCTGGAGTGGCCCCCAAGAGGTGGGAGGCTTTAGAATGCCACTGGATGGCATCATTTTGGGACAAGGTGGCTTCTAGGTCCTCCTTGAGCTCAGCTCATTTATTCATTCAACAACAAATATTTGTTAAGCATCTGCTGCGTGTCAAACACAATGTTCTTCCTTGGGATCTGTGTTCAAAATCTTTTATTCATGGGACCATTCTCCCTTACCTTATAAGAAGTCATTTATTCTTCCTGCCATGGCAACTTCATCAAAATTTTGTCTTTGCAGAAACAATGGGAGATCTGTTATAAAATTCATTATTAAAACCCCATTAACCCATGGAAGTCCTTTATTCTACTCCCATTGAGCTTTACCAAATGACCCCCCCCAAAAAAAAATAAAATCTAAAGTATCCCTTTCTTTCTTTCTACTTTCTTGCTTATGTTTCTATGATGAACATTCTACCATGCCTACTCCCTTCAATGGCTGGTTTCAGCCCTTGGCTTCACAGAGAAGATAATCAGGAGAAGGTATAACAGTTTTGTTTCTGATTCTCTTTGAAAAGTCCTAAAAGCAGACCAAAGATAGCCACTAAGTTCTAAGCCTCACATTTCTGATTATACATCCAACAGTTTTCCCTTGTTATACAGAGGATCAGAGACCTAACAAAAACAAATTTAATTAGGCTATGTTTACTTGACTAATAAAGATGAAGGAGTGATGATCACAAAATGGGAAGGAACTGTAAGTGCACCGGATCCAGCCCCCTGTCTCAGGAGCTACACAGGCAAAGTCCACTACAAGGAAGGAAGAATGACTAGTGAAAATGTTGCTATTGTTCTTTAAAACAACTCAAAAAAATTGAAAAATCTCTTGGGACATAGGGGTTGTGGATATTCTGTGAAGGCATTTGAATAGACCTATTGGAGTCAACTTCCTCCACGTGATAGCACAATGGACTGATTAGCTACCAATGTGTGAAACTGCTCTTTATTGCACTCAACCTATTCTTTATTCCAAGTCACCACATCCTGGCTGTCCTGTACATGGCTGGTGGCATTATCTTTCTGAAACACAGGCCAGATCAGTGTCACTGTTCCCTTTAACCTCAGTAGCCTTTGGTAGCTTCCCAGGGCATACCAGGTGAAGTATAGTATTGTCAGCATTGCATGAAAGACCCTCCACCACCCATTTCGGATACCTGGAGAACACAAGCCCAAGAGAGATGGAGTTTGGAGCTCAGAAAATTCAAGTTCAATCTTAGTCCTGCCATTTACAGACTTGTCTTGCTTTGGGACTTAGCCTTGGTTTTCTAATGGCTATTAGCACCTCTATCTCCCAACGCTAATGTGAGACATGTGAAATACTAAGGACAATGCCAAGCACAAAGCAGGCACTCAGTAGACATCATTGCCTGAAATCTAAATCATGCTAAAATTCTCTTCTCTCTGAGCTCCTTGGATTTCCAAACTTATTTCTCATCCCCATCCTTCCTTTAATCTGTGCTCCATCTGAGGAATTCTATCTCTATATCTGGAACACATGCTGCTAAATCCAGCCTCCCTACATGATCTCCTGATGTGCCTACTCCCTGTAGTTTACAGCCTGGACACCAGCCTTGCTCATTTGCTCAGTATATGCTGTGTGAGGAAGTGATTTTTCTTTAGGTATATTTTCCTTTCATCTGGACTGGATTCCCATGATACTTTTTTGAGACTCTAAAGTGGCACTTACTGACATTAGCCTATTTTTAAACATATACTTACAGCTCACCCTATTAAATTGCAGGGATTGCATCTTTTATATTTCTGTGTCTCCTCAAGACACTGATAAAGCTGTATCAGTCACAACAAAGTACTGTGATAGAACCTTCTACTAGGTCATGCTGAAGTAACAAATGACCTCAAAACTTAGGAGCTGACTACAAGAAGGGTTTACTTTTTGCTTACGTTGATGTTGATCACTAGCAGCTCTCCTTCTCATGCCTCCATTGTCCTAGATGAAGCCTAAATGGATGTGGAGTCTGTCTCTAGAACCTGGCCTTCTTGAGGCCGAGGGAAAGAGTTAATTGTGGAATAGTGTACTATTTCTCAGAGCCTCTGCTGGAAAGTGACACAGGTCACTCTTTCTTTTATTTATTGGCCAAAGCTCAACATGTGGTCAAAGTTGACATCAATGGGTGGGTGTGGGGGTGCTTGTTCTCATGAATGTAGTGCTTCATACCCCATGGCCACAGGCAGGGGGTTAGTTTACTACACTTGTACATCAGAGGCAGTTCATTTCTATTGAAATGAAGTAAATTTATATCATTTTAAAAAATCGTCTGAAGTCCATTATCTGATGGTGATCAGGATATTACTAAAAGTATCACCCACTTAATTAGAAAATGCACTCTTTATGAAAAACCACCTATGTGATTTCACTTACTTCTAAGTATCAGAAGTAAGTGTTCTTCTGCCCCCTACCTATAAAGCATTGTCCCTTTTTTCAATGGCTACCATGAAGCTCCAGCCTAACTGATGGCTTCCCTTGGTGAATTGTGCAGGAATTTATAGAAACTTTCTCCAGAGTTGATCTTTGCCTAGCATCATCTTACTTTGTTTCTATCCTTATTCACTCAGATGTAATTTTGTCTTGCTCTATTTTTCATAAACTGCTTTAAAAACATGGATTATAAACAAATGAGCTTATCTTAGATATACCCTTTGAGACCATTTGAAGCTTATCTGCCCACTGCACTTCATTGTATTCTCGCTTATTGCTTTTAGCTCTGCCTTTAAGGAATAAATGAAAACACATGTGGAAGACAAATCACTCCTTGTCCTTCCAAATATGCCATGAACTTCATGATCAAAGAGAAATGAGAAAAGCCACTTTTCAGACAGAGCCCCAGGGGTCCCTGAACCAAACCAGTCTCTCTGGGGCCAGAAAGGACAGATCCCCAGTCTGCTCTGTTGCCCAAGGCGCCTGCTGGAGCCAGCACCTTTGCCCTCATCATCAATGGCAGAAAACATCCACATAATCCTTTGCACTTGGTGGGACTGTGGGAAATCATATCACAGACAAACCCTGGACCCCAAGGAGGTACCTTCTTCAGATGACAGCCAGATAAAGTTGCAAATCCCTCAGGGGTGTGCCTTCGAAGGCAAACTGGTTTGACTCTTGGGACACATGGCTGATCTGCTCCCCATACATAGGGTAAGAACAGTGCCATTCCTTACCCCGTGGCTACCAAAGTGATGAGTTCACACTGCTAGCCTGAGAGGTTCATGCATCTTAATGAACTCCACCCGTGGCTCCTTGCTGAGTTCAGGGTTCAAGGTGAATCCCCAAACCTGCTTGATGAAGCCTTCTTGAGCTGGCTCTGAATTCGCCATTGCTTGTGTCTTTGATGCCCTAAATTTTACATGTTATTGCTCAAGTCCATCACTTTGTAGTTACTTTTAAAATGATAATGATGATGATGATAGTAATAATGATAATGATACTAATGATAACACAAGCCCTAGATGTGCTCCAGCCATCCTTCCCATGCAACACATTTTTAAAGTGCCTTCCATTTCATCCTTGGATGTGTTAGGTGGCCCCCCTTTGTAAGCCCAGCCAATGCTTCCATCTATTGTAATATTGTGTTGATGAATCTGTTTTCTTTATGAGCCTGTGATTCCTCAGGGCCAAGGATCATGGTCAATTTCATCTTTCCATCCCCAGCCACTGGCTTGGTAGCTGGTATTTAGGAGACACAGAATGAATGATCTCCAACAAACAAGTGCCAAAGTTAAGCAAGCCCCCTGTCAGTTGTAAGGGCTTGGTGAGTCACAAAGAAGAAAACAGTGTGGAGGTAGTTGGAGGGAACAGAACAGGAAGAAGAAACCACTCCTTGAACCAACAGTGTTTACACCCCCTCAAGTCAAAGGTGAGAGAGAGAGGCTGGGCACTCAGAAGAGTGGCAGGTAGTGAGGACTGGATGAAATATGACTGCTCATCCCAGCATATTGGACCACAGATGGTGATCCACGGGAGAGACACTCCCATCTGGGCACTGGGTCAGCTCAGCCTAGCAGGTGCAGATGGGCTAGAGCAAGATACCCCATAAGTGTGTTTTGTCATGAAGAGACCCAAGGAGGATGTAGAGTTTCACAAAAGACCTCATCACCACCGTGAGAATAGTTGTTGCTGTTATATGTACTACAGGAAACTGTGCTGCAGGGAGTCAGAAGGAGATGGTGAGGATCAGCTCTGTAGCAGAAGAAGAAGGAAAAGATGGAATAATTTTTCTGATAATAGAGACAAGGGAGAGAAAAGAAATGATGGACCACCGAAATGCTGCCCAATAGAAATAGAAATACAAATACAGAGAGAGGCTCTCCTGTAAATGACCCATTAGTCACATTTTAAAAGAACGTAAAATGAAACAGGTGAAATTAACTTTGATGATGTATTTGACTTAACCCAATTTATCCAAAATATTATTTTAATCATTAAACCTTACAAAATAATGAGATATAAAATAATGAGATAATAATGAGATATTTTACTTTTGTGTGTGTGTGCCAAGTGTGGGAACTTCAGTGTGTGTTTTACACCTGCACTGCAGCTCAATTCAGACTAGCCTATTCCAGTGCTCCATGGCCAGGTGTGGCTCATGACCACTGTCCTGGAGAGTGTAGGACTTGACAGCACTGTTTATACATCATCCTTGTGTCCAGTGTGCAACTGGCTTTGAGAAAAGGTGAGAAAGAGCTGTCCATGACAAGACACAGGCCTCGAAGAGGGCCACAGGTTAAGGGGTAAGATTTCTGTACTAGTGCCCCTGGGGCCGTCATAAAAAGTGTTGTGTGATCTCGGATGAGTCCCTTCCACTCTTGGTGAATGGCCAGAGCAGCACCTGCAAAGTGACAGGCAGACGATGATGGCCTCTTAGAAGTACACATGCATCATCTCCAGCAACCCTGACAGCTCCTTCAAGAGCTAAGAGTCTTAACCCACTGAGGCTCAGAAATGTCAGCTGTGATACTGAAGGTCACATTCATAACAAGCCCTAGAAATAAGGTGGTGAGTCAGGTCTGTGAGTCAACCCATTGGCTGGAGGCAGATAGATAAGGGCCCCTCATTTGTTTTCTAAAAAGGTACTGGAACTCCTAATTATGTCTGTGCAAAATAGGTTTTATTTGTCAAAGTGACACAAGTGACTTCATCACTAAGTGGATGACCTCTGTGTTGTGCTGCCTTCTACCTTCTGCACCTTCTCAATTGAAAATTTCTCAGGCTGCCTTTCATACTGTGCAGATTGGAACAAAAACATTTCAAGCATGGCTTCCTCTCTCCACACCTTGCTTTTACTTAGGTTGATTTGGGCTCTTGGGTATTCACAGAGGAAGCCATCTGTCATTTTCTCCACATTTTCCAAAATGAAGAAATGGGTTGGGGAGAGGATGGAAAACCACCAGGCAGGTTGTTAGTGCAGTGCCAGAAATCTCAAGAGGAACTTTGTTAAGTCACTGTCTTACACCAAGAAGTGGAGGGAGCACACCTGTCACGTGTTGTGAAGCGACCCAGGCACACATCAGGGCCTGCTTCTCTCTGCCCAATCCCAGGATGTCTGATCTCAAGGAAAGTCCATGTACCAGGGTCCTGACAGCCTGAGCTCTCCTCTCACACCGACTCCCTTTAATCCATTTTAGCGTGTGCCTTTGGGAATATCTTTCATTCTGTCTTCCTCTTAGTTCCCTCACGATAGAGGTATATATATATATATGTATATATATATATATGTATATATATATTAATAACAGCACCTCTTCCCTGGGCAAGGAGATGCCTAGCAGGTATCAGCACATGTGTGGCTGTGGTAGTGAGAGTCATGCAAATGCAGTGGGTATCCCAAGGTGGACCTTGAAGTCATAGGAAAATGCTTATCACATCCTGTAAAGTCGAGCCAGTTTATAATACATTAAACAAGAAATGTCTATTTTACTGAAAATGTCATGGAAAGTCATAGAAATGTTTTTCATTAAATGCTGTGTGAAAAAAAAAGCCATAAAACCTTCTTTTGAACCTCCTGTCCTCACCCCAGATTTCCTCTCCTCACACTTACTTCTCTTTGCCATTCTCTTCTCTCCAATGGCCCCTGCAGACACCATGTCTGCTCTGGCCATCAGCTTGGGTCCCATTTGGAAAGACAGAATTCCAGCCAACATCACTCCACCTTAGAAAGCTGCCGGACACCACTCAGGGCAACTCCAATATGACTCAGTAAGCAGATTATTGTGATCATGAATACAAGGTCTCTGACCTTAAGGAGTTAAGAGTTTAGAGAGGAAGACAGTCATTAAAGAAGTGAGTGCCCAGGAGGGAGGACAGTTCTTTCAGATGCACACAGCATGGAGCCAAGCAAGGCATGGCTCTTCAACCCTGATGTCACAGAGAGTTCAATAGAGAAGATAGTCCAGCCATCAACTGAAAGATGTGTAGATAATGTATTCCCAAGAGAAAAGAAATTATAAGTGAAATTCTAAAGAGTATCCTGAGTGTAACAGAATGTGTTAAGGCTTAGGCTTGTAGAAGAGTTTGGAAGGTTGAGGAAAATGTAGATATTCCACATTGCTGATGAGTGCTGTGTCCTCCCTGGGAAGGAAGGAGTAGAAATGGCTGGGGTAGGAGATGAAGTTTAAAAGAAGGCTTCATTGGGCACATTCATGAATTTGAACTTGATCTTGAAGATAATGGGATGCTTCTGAAGGATTTCAGGCTGAGAGACAGCATAATACATAATGTCTTTTGTAATATTCTATTATAAAAGAATATATCTGGGAAAGAAATAGTGAGATGAGAGGAAGAGACATGAGTTTGTACACTATTTTAGTGATATGGGTAAGAGAATGAGATGGAATTCATCTCAAAAACCCAGCAAGGAAGATGAGTGAGCTTGAACCAGAAGACAATGCACATACTTCACTAATAAACAGAAAGATAAAGCTGAGCCAAAAGTAGTTTCAGTCCCAGCCATCACAGCTGGGAGATACCAAGTACATTACCAAGTTATGACAAGATGTCACTGGTAAAATGTAGGTTTCTGCAATGTCTTAGATGTGGTCATCCCAACCCTGCAATGTCTTAGATGTGGGCAGTCTTAGGGGATGACCAAGTGACATTCAAGGTTCCTTTTAGCTGCAAAACTCCTCATTCTCTCCCAAGTTACCATGACCTCCAGTTAGAAATCAGAATCCTCCACATACCCCATTTGCCTGTCACCCTTCCTCTGAGTTCATATCTCTCTCCACTAAGAGAGAACAGGCTGGACTTGACTTTTTTTGTGATTAGCACCACTGAGTTCAAATTTATTAGTCCCAGGAGCAGAAGGCTAATGAGTTAAATGCCCTCATTTAATTAAGCCACCTAATGGTTTCGGCTTCCATAAATTCTTACCTGATCAGTCTGGCCTCTCTCAAATGCATTATCACTGGCACTCTGTAGGAAGACAGCAAGCTGGATCCCTGAAACACGAAGCAGTTCCCGGTCCCTGAACACTAAGCTCGCATGTAAAGGAGAGAGCAAACCTGTCCTCTCTCTGTGCCTAAATCTTTGATCACCTAAGATGTGACAATCTGCCAGAGATAGTTAATGTCCCAAGGAGCTGGCTGCCTTCTGAGATAGGCAGAGTTACACCTTGATGATCCATTACTCTGTGCTCTGCAAATCTGTCTTATTCCAGGAGAGGAAGTCTAGGGTGGTGAATTGATTCATGGTTTGGGTATCAGAAACATGGGATTGAGTCCCTAACTAGCTATGTGACCTCTGCAAGTCATTTAACCTCTTGAGATCTGTTGCTATAATCTGCCAACGAGCATGGTAATACCAACCTCACTGCATTGCCATGAGAGTCAAAGAAGGTAATGAACATAAGGCACATAGCTGTAGTAACTTACACCTGTGATTATTATTATCTAAGGTACAAAAAGCAGAAGGTGAACCAGGTTCCAACGCAGGCCCTACACAATATATTCAAGGGTTGGGTTCTGTGTACTCCAATATTTTGTGTGATTTTTACCTCTGGTCTAGGTCTGTTCGGTCATGCTAACAGGTGGAATTGCTACGTTTCGCACTTTTAAATAAAGACAACGAATGTCAGAGAGTTATAGTTATTTGCCCAATCTCATAACTAGTAGGTGTCCAAATAAGAATTCAACTCTACACTGACACTTTTGTTTACAAATAACTCTTCTTTGCCCAGTTGTCTAAATCCCCAGCCCATGAAAATAAAAAAATAAAATTTAAAAACAGAAAAAATTTTATAGGTAGATAAGCAGGCAAAGACATTGGTGGTCATGAGGACTAATCAGGGGTAGAGAAAGCAGAAAACTGAGAAAATAAGATTTTTGAAAGATGTATCTCATACTATTCAGTAATTAGGATAAAAAAGAGGTCCTCGACACATTCTTTCTTATAGGAGATTTTACCTTGTTCATAAGGCTGTCCCCAAATCATGGACGAAGCTGAGATCATGTTGAGAAGACTCGTTTTCAAAAAATGTCAGGACATAGCTCATTCTAGAAAGTTGTATTTGTTATCAACAATGATGATATAAAATTGTTGAGGCTTCAAAGGAGAAAGCTGTACAGGGAATGTGTATCACACATAGTATATATCCCTCCAAAAGGCTGACCATGGAATCAATAAAGAGTGTAAGAAAGAAATCAGCCAATACCCAAGAATTCCATAGGAAGAGGTTCAGGGTAATTTTTACTCTATGGAGGCTCTTTCTGTGTCCTGCCATGGGATTGATGAGCAGACTGTGCTGAGACTGATTGATTTTCTCAAAGCCATGTGATCCAAGAGCATGCTCTCTGTGCACAATGAGGGTAGGACAGCACTTGGTCTAAATGTTCGTGTCCCTCCAAAATCATATATTAAAATCCTAACCCCAGAAGAGAAGCTATTCAGAGGTGGGGCCTTTCAGAGTGATTAAGTCATGAGGGTGGAGCCCTTGTGATAGAATTAGGGCCCATAGAAAAGAATTTGGGGGGAGCCTGTTTGCTCCTTTTTCCACATGAGAACACAGCAAGAAATTACCATCCAAGATGAAGTGGTTCTGGTATGGATCTAAGATTCTGGGTCTGATGCTGCTCTGCTCTTAGACTTCCAGCTTCTAGACCTATAAGAAATAAAAGTTTGTTGTTTATAAGCCACTCACTCTATGATATTTTTGATATAGAAGAAGGAATGTACCAAGATAGAAAGAAAGCAAAGCTAAGGACATTGAATGTCTTTAAAAAATTCTATAGAAGATGCTGTATTTAGAAACATTTTATGTGTGGAATGACTGCTTTTTAGGGATCTCCCAAGAGACTTTGGGATGTATGAATAAGGAATGAAGATCTTCGGCCTCAGCATAAAGTCTAGGGAGATCATATGTCAGTAAATGGAGCTTTTCTGGAAGTCTATGGGTGGAATTCCAAGGCAGAGTGGTATTTGGCAAGCACACACTGAGTGCTTACTTCATCCTCAGTATGCTGTTTGTGTTTTGGAACTAGAGGTTAGGTCACCACAGTCAAGATGCTCAGACAGCTGTGGAGAGCCTGGTAAGCAAGCCAGTAATGGATTGAGAGCCCTCGGGAGGCAGGTGTAGTTGCTCTATCCAGGTAATACTCACAACTCCTCTGCAACAGTGGGCCACGATCTCAATTTTATAGAGAAGGAAACTGAGGCTGACAGAGGTTATATAACTCTCCTCTATATTCAAACAGCTAGGAAGTGATTGATGATGATAATGATGAAAAATATATATGAGGGTGTACATACATGTGAATATATGTATGTGTAATTTGCATTGGCAAAGAGACCTCAATTCCTTACTTCCATGAAATAAAAGCCAAAAGCATCATGAACATTTATATTCAGCTAGGATGGTCCTGTTTCTACTGCTTAGTCCTGCATTATATCTCCTTTCTGAAAATATGACTATTTTATTTAAATATTCTGCCCATGAGAAATATGTATGTGTCCTCAAATTTGAGCTCACTCTCCAGGCCAGATCACTTTTGGAGGGCTGAAAAACCACCCCCACTTCCCACGAGGTCAAGACACATTCTCCTGTCCAGGTTCATAGACACCCCACAGGCAAATTCTTTATCAAACTCTGACGCTTAAAACTCTGATAGATTTTTTTCCTCCGGATGCCATCTGTTCATTAAAGTCAACATTACATCTTCCTATCCCAGAGAGCCCCAGGCAATCCTCAATTTTTGCTGGACTGGAGAAAAAGCAGCCATAAATTTCAAGACTAAAGAGTGTTCATCTTCCAGAAAGAAAGAAAAGGAAGGGGGAAGAAGGAAGGAAAAAAAGAAAAAAAGGGAAGGATGGGAGGAAGGAAGGAAAAAGAAAGAAGGGAGGAAAGGAAAAAGCCAAAGCAGGAATTCTGTTAACTCCACGTGTGCTATGAATTTGGATTCAGCTTTGATTCTGCAGAGACTCCGCCTTGTATTCGATATCTTGTATGTACCCAACTTGACAGTGGGTTATACGTTTTTGGTTTGCTGGTATTGCAATCTCCATCAGGCTGTTTAGTCTTATTCTTATCATTTCTCCTTCTTCTTTCTTTTTTGGGGGATAGGGGGTTGTAAACATTCAGAAACAAAGAATGGACTTTATTTATTTATTATTTTCTTAAACACCATCGTGCTTGGTCTCTCAGGCTAAGAGTATAGTGGCATCATCACAGCTCACTGCAACCTCAAGCAATCCTCCTGCCTCAGCCTCTGGAGTAGCTGAGAAGACAGCCACGCACCACCAAGCCTGGTGAATTTTTCTATTTTTTGTAGAGGTGGGGTCTTGCTCTTTGTTGGGCTGATCTCAAACTCAAACTCTTGATTTTAAATGACCCTCCTGCTTCGGCCTCCTAGAGTGCTGGGGTCACAGGTATGAACCACCACACCTGGCCCAGAAGTAAAACATGGATTTCTTTTGACATCTCACTCAACACATATTTGTCCTAGAGTAGCTTCATTTAGTTGGAAAAGTGAGTAATGCATTTTTATCCTTTGTAGAGGAAAGCCAGGCTCTGAGGAATCGCAGACAAACACATATATTATGTTACTGCTAAAGTCTATGGACCTTGTGCCATCTTCTCCTTCCTCTCTGTGTTGAAATATACTTGTACAAACTACTGTCCTACAACAGAAAATGTAAGGGATTCTCTTACAGATTTCAGGGACCACTTCTCTGAACTTCCATCCCTCAGGAACAGAAGGTGGGGGACAGAGTTGTATAAAGATGCTCCATATTAATCATTATGGAGTCAATTTGTCATTGAAGTGCCATGATTATTGTTTTTCACATTCACCACATGCTTTCTTGGAATGAGATAAGGACAAAACTTAAATAGCAAGGTAAGACAATGGCAGGAGTACACTTTAAAAAAAAATCTAGATGACATTTTAATAATAACAGGCTGTAAAACATTCAGGATATTAAAGTCCTATTTCCCAAGCAAATCAGAGCCACATGACTCATCTACAGAAATCCATGTAAGGAGCTAATAGAGATGGCTTATTCATTCATCATTTGTTCATTCATTCATTCAGGCCAGGACACTAGCAATGTGGGGGAAGATACCTAGAAATCCAATAGCCTACAGGCTTGGCAGGTAGCATAGATAAGGCTTTGCCTCAGGTAGGACCCAGGGCAAAGCCAGGAATCCGTTCCAAGTCAGCAAGAAGTGTTCAAAACCTCTCTCCTAGTCTAAAATGCGGTAGTTTCCACCCGCCATGGCCTAGATTTCTGTGGTACCATATGGGCTACAGGGATCCAAATGACTTCTCAGAGTAGGTTGCCCATCAAACCATTGTCAAGGTTCACCATCCAAATGCCAAGCATGGAGATATTTTCACCTGGTAAAGTCATTTGCCTTCCTTCCAATCTTGCTTATCTGTGTAGCTACTTTCCCAAATTATTTTCTGTCTCTCAAAGAAGATGAAGGGAATCTTGAAAATCAGAGAAAGCTCCAACAGGGTACAGTGGAGTATGAGAAAAAATTCTAAAGGCCAGGGATGAAAGGAGACACATGTTGGCCCCACTTTTGTAATCAATTAGTCCTACATGCACATATAAGTAGCTCACACTTGCACTGGCAGGTGCACACGCACAAAGAACCCCTATACACCACCTTTCAGGCCCAGCTCAGATGCCAATACCACCTCCTCCAGGCTGCCTTCGGGGCTGGTCCAACTAGAAGCTTTCTCCTCCAACCCCCAGTTCACTGATTGATTTCTATCTTTTCCCTAGTTCATTAGAAAGTAGTGTGATATGATCAAGGGGAGATGTTGCTTAAAGAGTATAAGGTTCATTTAGACGGGATGAGTAAGTTCTGGTGACCTATGGAATGACACAGCAACTATAGTTAATAATGTCCTGTATACTTGAAAACTGTTAAAAGAGTAGATCTTAAATTTTCTCACCACTACACACAAAAAAAATATATGTGAGAGGATGGATGCGTTAATTAGCTTGATTTAATCATTCCAGATGCATACATGAATCAAAACATGTTGTATACTGTCAATATAAACAATTTTAGTTGTCAAAAAAAAAAAAAGAAGGAAAGTAGTGTGGTATAATTAAAGTCTGTGGATATTGAATTACAGTGATCTAGTTTAAATCATAATTTCCTTGCTTAATGTGACCTTGGCTACTTAATAAGCTGAAGTAAACAAAGTTCTCATCAGGAAAATGGGCATAATAACATGGCTTCTCAATATCGTGTTAAGATTAAGTATTTAAAATACCCAATGTCTCTTTGGCTTCAAATAAGATTTATGGTTTTACCTCCACATTCACATTTTAGATACGTTCCATTATCCCTACCAAAGTATAGGTTTTTTGAATCAGTCTGTGTCAATTCATTCCTAATCCCTACACCATCATGTTGTGGAGAACAAGGGAAGTGATTCATAAATGTTTGTTGAATGAATGTGTAACTATATTACTATTCATTTCTAATGTTGTGTGCACTACCTTTCAAATCAAATTGACTTTTTAAGGTTCTATCTACCACTATCCGTGATGTGAATAGTAAAATAAATTGAATGTAAAAATATGGGAAAATTAGGCAGAAGGCCTTATGTTACTTGGAAATGAAATGAATCATATCAAATTTTCAAGACTCTATCCATGAATTATCTGTGATGTGGGTAGTAAAATAAATTGAATGTTAAATTGTGGGAAAATTAGGAAAAGGGCTTGATATAATGTGGTAATAAAAATGGATCCTTTTTCGCACATGAGTGTGTAAATGATGGCTATATCTGAATAATGTATGTTGTTTGCTTTTTTAGTTGTGTTATTCTTAACCTCTCCAACCAACATTTTATTGGATTCTTGAAAGTCATTCTTTGTGGATTTACACTATTTCAAAACATCTGCTGCTTTGGGGTTCAAGCTGTGCGTTAGGGTTCCAAGAATTTGTAGAGAAATTTCAAAGCAGATCTCCCGTCTGAATAACTCAGTAGGAACTGCAGTAGAAGCCTGATCTTTTATGAGAATACTTAGCGCTGTCCTGAAATGTTTGAAACCCAATTCCTTTGCAATCGCCTTGTCTTGCTATTTCCTTCCAAACTACATTTTTTCCTGCTATTTACATCTCTTTAGGGACACTGTAGTCCAGCTGAGTCAAGGGGCCCACTGTAGACAATTCGGGTCTCCTAATTTTAAGCCTAGATGCTTTCTTTCTAGGTCTGGACCACCTATAGCAGTGGCTGAAATTGTTTGATCACCTTTCAAGCCACCGCACCTGTGCTCAACTCACACCCTGTCATCCTTGAAACTAGGAACTGCTGCACACTTAGCACCCCTGTCCCCAAAGCTCTTGCCCCATCCAAACCTCACATCTTCATGGGGCCTTGCTTGGAATGCCCACTGGGCAAAGGCTTGCCTCTCCGCTGATTACAAGCCTTCTGGCAAACCTTAACACCATTTTCACTCCCCTCCTTGTCTTCAGGGCAAACCTCAACTTGCAGCTTCAATTTATAGCACCTAGCCTGTTCCACCTGGCAAACAGCCCCCACGTTCACCTAGAGCCTCTCCACCCTGTGATTTTGATCCATCCTGAGTCCTGACAGCATGAACCAAAGAGCAATTAAGAGCTTCCTTTAAATGATTTTATTAATGGTGAATATAAAATAGCATAACTTGCATTAAAATGAATGTCTGGGTGTATCTGGAATATTTTATGTGACAGTAGTAAGGGCTAAAAATTTGGAGAATTTCTTCCCTTGCGTATAAATGCCATACTTCTTTGTCAAACACAGACATGTTGCAAAACAAGGTGGCTTCATAAAGAACAGCACAAAACAAATACTGCTGGCCCAATGAGGGAGCATGGGTCTATAATCCTAATGCTGGCCTTTTCACTCATTTTAACTTTATAATGCATAATATTAAAAAGTTCCTGGCCATAGTAGGTAACTAAGACATTCTAGCTTCTTTTTCCAAGTACACCCCTGTTAAGGCATGAGGACTTTTAAGTGTGATATCCCTTAATAACATCTGCAGCTAAAGCAGATGAATAGAAGCCAAGAAAACCTTACAGGTGCAAAAGGAAGCACTTTTGATGGAGAGATATTCCCACTTTATAGCTGTTGTGGGGCTATTGTGGAGAGGATGAGGCTTCAGATGAAATGCAGTGCTGCCTAGTACTGGGGCTGCTTTGGGACAGTAAGAATCCCTCTGTATTTCACTTTGAATCTAGCTCATTTCTTGGCACAGTATAGGTGCTCAGTCAAGGTGGTTGAATTATTATTAATCACAGCTAATTTACATTCTCTATAATTCCATCTAAATTCAGCCAGACAAATAATAGGAAAAAAGATTTTAAAAAGACACAAAAAGTAGGTGGTTTGTGACCAAAAAACAATAATTGTTCTTTAGATCAGAGTTTCATAATCTAATGAACAGGAGTAGCAGACCAAGTGTTCCCGACTTCCTCTTCCAGAAGTAAAATGACTCACAAGATCATGTAATGCTCAGGAGAGTTTAATTTTCAATCCAAACTGGGGTTAACTTTCCCCGTATTTTTTTTTTTTTTTTTTTTTTTTTGCTGGGGTTGGGTTTGGTATATGGGACTGGCGCCCTACTCCTTCGAGCCACAGGCACCGCCATAGGGTTAACTTTCCCTAGCTAGTAGGAAGCTATGCAAGTGCAATCAACATGTACGAATGTGTTTCTTTCTTTCCAGGAAGCAGACAAACTGTTAAAAGTCTTTTTTTTTTTTTTTAATTATTAAATCATAGCTGTGTACATTAATGCAATCATGGGGTACCTTACACTGGTTTTATAGAATGTTTTCATCACACTGGTTAGCATAGCCTTCTGGCATTTTCTCAGTTATTGTGTTAAGACATATACATTCTACATTTACTAAGTATCACATGTATCCTTGTAAGATGCAAGGCAGTTGTAATCCCACCAATCACCATCCCTCTGCCCACCTACACCCTCCCTCACCTCCCTTTCTGCCTTCCCCCTATTCTTAGGTACTGACTGGGTTATAACTTTCATGTGAAAGCCATAAATTAGTTTAATAGTAGAGCTGAGTACAGTGGATACATTTTCTTCCATTCTTGAGATACTTTACTAAGAAGAATATGTTCCAGCTCCATCCATGTAAACATGAAAGAGGTAAAGTCTCCATCTTTCTTTAAGGCTGCATAATATTCCATGGTGTACATATGCCACAATTTATTAATCCATTCGTGG
>CAUYPK010030335.1:0-11254 GCA_963574355.1 Loris lydekkerianus
GTCCTTATTTTTAAGTTTATTTATGTGTTGAATTACATTTATAGATTTACGTATATTGAACCAGCCTTGAGAGCCTGGGATAAATCCGACTTGGTCATGGTGTATAATTTTTTTGATGTGTTGTTGGATTCTGTTTGTTAGGATCTTTGCTGTGAGCTGTCACACCATAGCACTCTACCCAGGGTGACAGCTTGAGACTCTGTCTCAAAAAAAAAAAAAAATTAGCCAGGCGTTGTGGCAGGTGCCTGTAATCCCAGCTACTTGGGAGGCTGAAGCAAGAGAATCACTTAAACCCAAGAGTTTGAGGTTGCTGTGAGCTGTGAAGCCTTCCTTTTCAATATTAATGAAGATTTTAATAATAATAAAAAAATGGGTTCTTGAGAAAGAAGCAGCTTTTAGAAACTGAGTTGAAAACAAAAATTTAAGACTCAGGATAAACCAGACCTATAAAATTGTGACTTTAAGTTACAATACTAAGGATAAATGAATCTCTCACACTCCATAGTATTTTTGGTTCAAGTAAATGGTGGACAGAAATAGTATTCATTGGGAAAAACTAGACATGAGATTTTAGTGTTCTTTTAAAATGTATTTACTTGTTTATTTATTCATTCATTCATTTTGCCAGTGGGGGTAGGGAATGAGGGAAATGGTAATTCAGTTGTGAAAGTTTTAAGGTTGGGGAGCCTGTGAGTCCCTCACTTGGAAATGTCTACGAGACAGATAGTTATATAGACCCAGAACTCAAAGAAGGCGGTCAGGGCTGGAAATACAAATGTAAACGGTCAGGAAGCCACGGGAATGGACAAGGGTATTCAGGGAGCGTGGGTGGAGGAGGAGAGGAACACAAATATTTAGGGTAGAGAAGAAGGAGCCGGCAAAGGAGACCAAAGGCCCAGAGGGGAGGAAGCAGAGGAGATTATGTTATCATCCAAATCAAGGGGGTTAACTTTAAAGGAAGAATTGCTCAACACTATCACATGTGGCACAGAGGTCAGGTAAGATAATAACTAAAAAGAATCCAGGGATTTAGCAACAAAGAAGTTGCTGATAACACTGCTTCTAAGGCATGAATAAGTGTCTTCTTGAATGTTAAGATGAAATCCTCCCTTTATCCTGTATCTCCATCTGGCTGCCACCCCAATTTTCTCCACTTTACAATTAAAATACTTGAATTGAGCGGTCTGTGTTCCCTGGCTCTACTCCCCTATGTACTCTGGCTTCTGTCTGCCTTTTACTGAAGATAAGAAGATAAAGAAGTGAGAGGCATAAATAATGGTGCCAGGGGAAGCCCACCCTGGACAGGACAGCGTCAGGGAGGATGGGATCCCATGGTCACTGGAGGGATTGGCCTGGGACAGAAGAGCTTCCTCTCCCATGGTGAGGAGAGACAAAGAAAACAATGAGCCCTATTCCAGGCAAATTTGTCAGCAGACAATTGCTCACTGCCTAGAACTGTTCAAATAAGAAATTTGGTATAAAAAACATAGCATTATTTATTTAGCACACAATAGGTCCTGAATAAATGTCGAGTACTTGCTTGCTTATAATCTGTTGTATCTATTACAAAAAGTCTGTAGCTTCATGTAACAAAGACGCTTATTCAGTGACAGATGTCCTAATGAGAAATTTCATCTAAAAAAACAATGTATGTCCTTACAGAAAGGGAGAAAATATTTACAAACCACGTATCTAATGAGGCGTTAATATCTAAAATATATAAAGAAGGCATATAACTCAATAGGAAAAGAACCCCCAAATAACTCAATCAAAAAATGGACTAAGGACTTGAATAAACATTTCTCAAAAGAAGACATACACTAGGAAAATAAATTTCAAATGTTCTCACCACAAAAAACGTAAAGTATTTAAGGTGATGGATATAAGGTGCTTGATTTAATTATTCCACTCTGTACTCATAAATTATGCCATTATACATTGTCAATTGACAATAAAAAAGAAGACAGAAGGCCAACAGGTCTATGAGGAAGGCCTCAACATCATCAATCCTAAGGGAAATGCAAATGAAAACCTAATAATACCTCACATTAAAGTGGTTAAAGTGGCTATTATCAAAAAGACAAAAGGTAACAAGCATCACTGAGGATATGGAGAATAGGGAAGCCTCATACGTTGCAGGCAACAGTATGGGTGGTGTACCTTAAAAAATTAAAAATAGAGGCCAGGGACAGTGGCTCACACCTGCAATCCCAGCACTATGGGAAGTCTAGGTAGGAGGACAGCTTGAGACCAGGAGTCTGAGATCAGCCTGGGCAACATCGCAAGACCCTCATTCCAAAAAAAAAAAAAAAAAAAAAAATTAACTGGGCATAGTACATGCCTGTAGCCCACCTACTAGGGAAGCTGATGTGAAGGAATCACTTGAGCCCAGGAGTTTGAAGCTGCAGTAAGCTATGATTGCACCACTGCACTCCAGCCTGGGCAACAGAGCCAAGAACCCATCTCTAAAATAAATGAATGAATGAATAAATAAATAAACAAAAGTAGATCCCTAAAATGATGTAGCACTTCCACTTCTGGGTACATATCCACAGAAAACGAAATCAGTATTTCAAAGAGAAATACGTAGAACTGAACATAGATGTTTCAAAGCCAAAATACATAAACATTCCATCAACTGATATGTGATGTGTATTATTACGATAGAATATTATTCAGCCTTAACAAAGAAAGCCTGCCATGTTGTCCTGCCTGTCTCAAAATGGTTACAAAAACTTATTTCAAATAGTATTTTGAAAATTAAACAGCGTAATATAAATACAAAGCATCACATAAAGCACAAGTATTATGATTCAAGACTCTACTCAAAAGCTTTTCCTACGATGCATTTCCTGAGTCCCTAGGTAAAATGATTCTCTCCTTCCTATTAAACTCCTGGGGTCTTCTACACGCATGTCTGGAATAACTGTCTTGCAAATGAAAGATATTGGGAGCAAGGGAAATAGGAATTTAATGAACTTTTGCTGTGCATCATAAAAGAAATCCTCCATTGTTAGTTTCAAAGTGTGATTATCAAAAGGAAAATCTATAATATCAGAAGACAAAACTCATCAGGGTTTATGGTACAGGGATATTAGGTAGTGAAATAAAAAAACCAAACACGTACAGGTCACCAAGACATACCTGGAGATATCAAAAAGAAGATCAAGGAGGCTCGGTGCCTGTAGCTCAGTGGCTAGGGCGCCAGCCACATACATCAGAGCGGGCGGGTTTGAATCCAGCCCAGGCCTGCCAAACAATGACAACTACAACCAAAAAATAAAAAACAGCTGGGTGTTGCAGTGGGCACCTGTAGTCCCAGCTACTTGGGAGGCTGAGGCAAGAGAATTGCTTAAGTCCAAGAGTTTAGGCAGCGCTCCTAGCTGAATCGCCAGCCACCTACACCTCGAACCTGGCCCAGGCCAGCTAAACAACTGCAATTGACAACTGCAATAACAACAACAACAACAAAAAACAGCCAGGCATTGTGGCAGGTGCCTATACTCCCAGCTATTTGGGAGGCTGAGGCAAAAGAATCACTTAAGGCCAAGAGTTTGAGGTTGCTGTGAGCTGTGACACTACAGCACTATGCCCAGGGCGACAGCTTCAGAGTGCTGGGGCCCCCAGAGTGCTAGGACTATAGGCACACAAACACACACACACAAAAAGTCTTGTGTGTAAGCAGTTTTTAAGCCACAATGCTTGGATATTATCATTTGATTAGGAAAAGTCTGAGAACTTATTCTAAAACCAATAATCAAACTTTTTTTCTTTTGAGACAGAATCTCATTTTGTCGCCTTTGGTCAAGTGCTGTGGTGTAATAGCTCACAGCAACCTCAAACTTGGGCTCAAGCGATCCTCTTGCCTCAGCCTCCTGAGTAGCTTGGGACTATAGGCACCTGCCACAGTGCCCGGCTACTTTTAGAAATGAGGTCTCACTATGGCTCAGGCTGGTCTCAAATCTGTGCACTTAGGCAATCCATTCACCTTGAGCCCCCAGAGTGCTAGGATTATAGGCATGAGCCACTGTGCCTGGCCAATAATCAAGTTTTAAGACAGAAAAAAATATATTTTAAAAGAGCAGTTAGACTTTCAATCATCAGTTTGTTTTCCGAGTATTTGCACGCTTATTTTCTCTTACACTATTCCTTTGTCCCAACTTGTAACCATGTTTAGGCCCCTATCCTAAAAATAAACATATAATAAAATGGGTGTTTGTTCATATTTTCTTTTCTTTTTTTTTCTTTTTTTTTTTTTTTTTTGCAGTTTTGGCCAGGCCTGGGCTTGAACCCGCCACCCCTGGTATATGGGGCTGGCGCCCTACTCCTTGAGCCCCAGGCGCCACCTCATATTTTCTCCTTTACCTAATTCTACACTTTTCTCTTTCTTTTAATTAACAAACCTCCCCCAAAGAAGGCCCACTCCATTCCTTTGCCATGCATCACCTGCTTGCCTGAACATGTGAACATAAGGTGTGAGCAAGGTCTGTGACAATTCGTGGTGGGTGGCTGAGAGAAAGCTGAGGTCTGAATGTGTTTTTCCCCTCCTGGTTGACGTCACTGTGAAGTACCTGTATTGTAATCTTCCTCTCTTCACCCCAACACCTGCAAGCACATGGGCTATTTTAATACCACACAAATAAAGTAACACCCTAGACTCAGAGTTCTTTGCCCCACACCATTCTTTATACCATTTCTCCAACATATACACCCTTGCCAACTTTCTTTTTCTTTTCTTTCTTTCTTTCTTTTTTTTTTTTTTGAGACAGAGTCTTACTAAGTAGCCCTTGGTAGAGTGCCATGGCGTCACAGCTCACAGCAACCTCTAACTCTTGGGCTTAAGCTATTCTCTTGCCTCAACCTCCCAAGTAGCTGGGACTACAGGCGCCCCCCACAACACCCGGCTACTTGCAACTTTCTAGTCTGCTCTACTGAAATAATCTCAAGCGTTACTATGCCACTCTCTATGAGCACACCCCTACCTGCCACCCCAACTCTGTCACAGTGTCATTCCTTCCATACAAACGTCCCTTTGATATCACTGAGGCCTTCATCATCAACCATTCTATATTTTCCTTATTTATCTCTCTGGTCTGCTTTTTCCCTTTATGCAATCTGAATTCCATAACTGCTTCCTTAAATTCCTTCTCACCAACGCTCTCAATTCCCCTGCCTCCTTGGTGTTTCTGCGTACCCAAACATTTCTAAACCTGAATCCATCCTACTGTCCATTTCCTCCCATACCTAACCTATGAGCACTGCTGGAGCAAACTGCAAGAACATACATATGACTGTAGCTGAAACTCATGTTTTCAAATCTCAGTGGAGCCTTTTAGACTTGCCTTTGGTTGACTACTTCTCCCATTCCTTGTGAAAGCTTTTCTGATCTATTATTCTTTTTTTTTTTTTTTGCCCAGCGTTTTTTCTAATTAATATTAAATCACAGCTGTGTACATTAGTGTGATCATGGGGCACCATACACTGGCTTTATAAACAGTTTGACACATTTTCATCACACTGGTTAACATAGCCTTCCTGGCATTTTCTTAGTTACTGTGTTAAGACAGTTATATTCTACATTTACTAAGTTTCACATGTACCCTTGTAAGATGTACCGCAGGTGTAATCCCACCAATCACCCTCCTCTGCCCATCTTCCCCCCTCCCTCCCCTCCCTGATCTTTTATTATTCTCATGTCCCTTACTCCACCTTTCTTGGTTGCTACTGAGAAAGCTAAGCTCATCTAATGAGAATTCTTTACAATTCCAGGCCTAAGCCAACCCGCTAACTTTGTATAAGTCATTCCCTGCTTCTGGCCCTCTAGTCCTTGAACTGACCATTCCCTGTCCACTTCTGTATGTGGCAGCGTGGCCGCAGTAATATACCACTATGCTCACAGTACCCTCAACATGCTACGCTGTTTCATGCCACTGGGTACAGTACTGTTCCTTCTATCATTATTTCTTCTTCAGCTAGACTTTTTAAAAACCTTGCTATGGAGTTCCCTTCTGGGACACTTCTGTGACTACCATTTACACTCTCGGCTAAACACTTCCTCCATTCTACTTTTCCTGCATTTATTTTCATTACTGCAAACTTTATACTGGGTGGTAATTTTTCATGAAGGTAATTAAAAGAACAAATTTGGTATAAAATGACTGGTAGAAACAAGAATGGTAAGAATCTAATGAGAGGTGAAATCATAGTGGGATGGTGAAGAAAGTTTTCACTCATTCAACAAATAACCAACATTTATTAAGGACACAGTATGTAGAGTAAGTTGGAGAGAAGTTGTGGGTGGATTGCAAGTCGGGACGTTTGATCTAGGTCTTAAAGAATGGTTGCAATTCAGATGGACTGAAAGAGTGAAAAAGAGGCGGGAAGAGGAGAGCGTAGGCAGGAGGCAGAAACCCAGGCACGTCTGGCTAACACGTCTAAGTAACCGGTCCTAGCTACAATGAAAAGTTTAGGAAAAGTTTAGCAGAAGATAAAACTGAAAGCTTAAGCATAGAATTTTGGGAGTTAGAAACAGCCTTAGGAATCTTCTAGGTCACAAATCCTCCTAAGGAGGAATAATATTCTTGACAAATGGACCAGGTCATTCAACCGCTGGTCTTGACAGAGCCGATTCACTAGTCTTCTAAATGTTGTAAGTTATTTGTTCTAATATTATATTGAATAGAGACGTCTTTAACATCTGCCCACTGGTCCTAGTTCTCCCTTCTAATGTACCCAGCATAAGTCTATTTATTCCCTCTTTATAAAACAGTCTTTTGACTATCTTTCATTAATTGATGTGTGACCTTGAACAAATTATTTTCTAAAGACTGCTATACTCATGTCTAAAAAAGAAGTGTGGCGGAGGCTAATTGTCCCCTGTTCTCTCTTCCTTTTATCATCACAAATTTTTTTGCTAGGCACATGGACATTCAGCAAAGACTACATTTCTCAACCTTCCTTGCAGGTGGATGTGGCTTTGGGCTTAAATTCTGGTCAATGGATTGTGAGCAGAAGGGACCTCCTCTTCTCCTTTCCCCAAAGCTGGAATTCGGATGTGAGGTGAGCCAAGTTAGTCCCCATGGATGAGAATAATACCCTGAGAGCAACAAGGTAAAAAGCACCCAGGCCCCTGACAACCTGATAGGGCAAAGCTACCACACCAGAGCGGACTTTACATAAGAGAGGAATATAACCTTGTATCTTGCTTAAACCACTTGTTACTTGAAAGAATATTTGTGTTATTGCACCTGATGTATATTCTAACCCCAAAGGAGGTAACAATGGTTTTCTACTTCTACTAGGCATCGAAACATATGCAAGTTCTTTTTTTTAGTATTTTAAGACCATTTTCTCTTTCTTTCTTGCTCTCTTTTTTTTTGTTGTTTTTTTTAGAGAGACAAGGTCTTGCTCTATTGCCTGGCCTCAAGTGATCCCTCTCCTGGGCCTCCCAAAGTGCTGGGATTACAGGTGTGGGCCACCGGGCTAGCTCCCATCATCTTCTAAGACCAATCCCAGTCTCATGTTATTAACATAATTCAAGATTCCTCAGAATCCTAATACCTTCCCTGGATCTCTATTTGATAATTTCCAACACCCCAAATAGAACATAATTCTTTATAAGCTATGTTCATAGGACAGCACACATTTCCCCATATTTTCTTGTATGTCAATACTACATATTTAATTTGGTGGTCTCTGTGTATTTGTTAAATACACAAAGCAAAGCTGTAACAGATCCTTTCTCCAAGTATTTGCATTCTTTCACTTAATATTTATTAAATGCCCACTTTGCAAGGCTTAGTGATACAATGACTATCAACTTACTGTATAAAATGGCACTGACAGTAGTTTTCCAAGATATGACTATCCTGTAATGTGGCTAAATTTTGTACTTAGTACCGGAAAGCCATACGTTGAGACAAAAAAAATACGTGCATGAGTTTCTTATCTTTCATGTATAATTGCCTTGGGCAAATCTGAAGAGGCCAGGTCTAGTAAACTGTTTAATGGTGTCACATGTTGAAACTAGTTTTCTAAGGCCAGGCACACATACTAAAAAAAAATTCATACTACATATATTGTTCTACTATTTTTCTAAAACACAAATATGAGAACATCTACAACATAAAGCCTGAAAGATAGCACAGTCTGGTGATGAACAGTGGCCCTCAGTGCCAGAGTGCCTCCTGGATCTGCCACATATAAGCCGAGTAACTTTCAGCATCTCTTTGCGCTTCTGTTTCCTCAGGTATAAAATAATAGGGGTAATGATAACAGTAATAGTAGTGATAGCACCTTCCTCATAGAATTATTTTGAGGATTAAAATAAACGTAAAGGTTTAGAAAAGTTCCTGGTGCACTGGGAAAGTGTTCGAGTAAATGCTAGCTATTGGTTACAGAGCAGAGACAGTGAGGAGGCTGCGTCTGGCTCCCGCTCTCACAGCCACTACAGTACATTGAGCTCCACAGAGACAGCGCCGGGGCAAGTGAGAGCCGGACAGGCACTGGGCGACTCTGTGCCTTGCTGAGGAAAAATAACTGAGCATGGGCAAAGGAGATCCTAAGAAGCCGAGAGGCAAAATGTCATCATATGCATTCTTTGTGCAAACTTGTCGGGAGGAGCACAAGAAGAAGCACCCAGAGGCTTCAGTCCACTTCTCAGAGTTTTCTAAGAAGTGCTCAGAGAGGTGGAAGACCATGTCTGCTAGAGAGAAAGGAAAATTTGAAGATATGGCAAAGGCGGACAAGGTCCGTTATGAAAGAGAAATGAAAACCTATATCCCTCCTAAAGGGGAAACAAAAAAGAAGTTCAAGGATCCCAATGCACCCAAGAGGCCTCCTTCGGCCTTTTTCTTGTTCTGTTGTGAGTACCACCCAAAAATCAAAGGAGAACATCCGGCCCATCCATTGGTGATGTTGCAAAGAAGCTGGGGGAGATGTGGAGTAACACTGCTGCGGATGACAAGCAGCCCGATGAAAAGAAGGCTGCAAAGCTGAAGGAAAAATACGAAAAGGATATTGCTGCAGACCGAGCGAAAGGAAAGCCTGATGCAGTGAAAAAGGGAGTCATCAAGGCTGAAAAAAGCAAGAAAAAGGAAGAGGAGGAAGATGAGGAAGATGAAGAGGATGAAAAGGAGGAGGAAGACGAAAAAGATGAAGAAGAGGATGATGAATAAGTTGGTTCTAGCGCAGTTTTTTTTTCTTGTTTATAAAGCATTTAATCCCCCTTTTAAAGAATCACTCCTTTTAAAGAAAAAAAATTGAAAATAAATAAATAAATAAATAAATAAAACTCCAACTCTTTCCTTGAGTACCCCTGCCAGCAAACCCTTGATTCTAGCCAATGTTATCTATACACTTGCTCTCCTATAATCACCATCTGCTTAACTGTCAAGATTATGCATAATCTCTGCAAATATTCTCACTGTTCTGATTTTGTAATAATTAGGACAAGCTAAACATTTGCTATATAAAAATCATACACATAGGGTGGCTCCTGTGGCACAAAGGGAGTAGGGCACCAGCCCCATATGCCAGAGGTGGTGGGTTCAAACCCAGCCCTGGCCAAAAACCGCAAAAAAACCCCAAAAAACAAACCTAATAAAATAAGCAAAAAGAAAAAACAAAACGAACCAAATAAAAATAAATCATACACATGTCCACAGATCTAGTTCTTTTCCTAGGTTTGATTTTATAAATGCTGGTGATAACGGAGGTCTGATTTATTATATAATTTTGTTCATTTTGTGTGATTGTATAATGCCTGAGATTCTAGGTCAATCCTAAGAAAAATGACAGTATAGCTAAAGTAATAACCTTTATCAATAATTAGTGCTAATTTATAGACTTTTGTCTAAAGGCATATCCAAAGTAAAGAAATTTTGCGATCTCACGTCGTGACAGGCGCCTCCTACTCCTTGGACTTTTGTGTTCTTGGGCGCCCCCTTGCATGGGGCGCGGGGCAGAGGCAGTCTCTGCCGTCAGCCTTCTGAGCACCTCAATCATGCTGGCAGCCTCTTCTGCTCCCTCCGCTTTCGAGGTGTCCCTTTTTGCTCTAGCCCCACCCCAACATCTTTCTGGAGACATGTCTTTGCCTCTTTCCCCTTTGCCTTCAGTAGCTCTCTGCGCTGGAGAACAGATGCTCCTCCCCCCATCTTAGAAAAAGCCTTCTTCAGGGCGGTGCCGGTAAGTTCAGTGGGTAGGGCGCTGGCCACTTGCACCTTGGGCTGGTGGGATCGAACCCAGCCCAGTCCTACTAAAACAAACAAACAAAATAGCTGGGCGCTGTGATGGGTGCCTGTAGTCCCAGCCATTCGGGAGGCTGAGGCAAGAGAATCTCTTGAACCCAAGAGTTGGAGGTTGCTGTGAGCTATGACGTCACAGTACTCTACTGAGGGCAACAAAGTGAGACTGTCTCAAAAAAAAGAAAGAAAAGGAAAAGAAAAGGCTTCCTTTGTCCAGGGCAGGGGTTGGGGGTCCTCCAGCTCCACCTTGCCCAGACCTCACTGTGAGCCGGTCTGTTCTCACTGTCCCCTCTCCCTTGCTCCCGTTTCTCTGTCCACCCTGGAAGCTGGGTCACTGTGGACACTTGTCAGTCTTTATTTTTCTTGGCTTTCAGGTTTAGAGTGTTAGTTCCCCTTCTCTTTTAGGGGCGTCACACCCACCCTCCCTGATCCCTTATATGCTGTTGATATTTTTTTCTTTTCTTTTTTCCTTTCCTTCTTTTTTAGCAACCTCAAACTCTTGGGCTCAAGTGATTCTTTTGCCTCAACCTCCAGAGTAACTGGGACTACAGGCACCCACCTCAATGCCTGGCTAGTTTTTCTATTTCTAGTAGAGACAGAATCTAGCTCAGGCGTCTTTTTTTTTTTTTTTTTTTTTTGAGTATAGTAAGAAAGCCTATCTATGCCTTTATTTGAGCCATATTGGAAAGGCAAGCAGGAAATCTTTCTAATGACTTTCAGTGAGAGACCCGGGATAGAACCCCATAAAATGGCCTCTGAGGGTATAAATGGCTAAGAGACAAAGACCAGGGGGCAGCTGCTTGCAAGCAGAACAGCTGCATATCTCAGAGATCTCCTGTTTGGCTTTAGAGATGGATGGCTGCCTCCTGATGGTCATATGAAAAGTGTGGTATTTAAGCAACTACCTCCCATGAAGTTCTTATCTTTGTTTAAGGAAAGTAGTATATACTCAAGTATAAGCCGACCCCCTTAATTTTATCCTAAAAACTGGGAAAACTTAGTGACTCGAG
>CAUYPK010030338.1:0-16304 GCA_963574355.1 Loris lydekkerianus
GAGTCACCAGCACCTCCAAGGTTTTTTTCTCTGAGCAGTTAAAAGGCTATAGTTGCCCTAAACTGAAATTGAAGAGCAGAAGGAAGATCAGGGGGTGAGTTTTAGTATACATCAATTCTGAGATCACTATTAGGTATTCAAATGAAGATGCTGAGTAGAGAGTTAAACCTAGAGGTTGGGCATTGTAATAATGAATAATAGCATATGTTAAGAGAAGCATATTCATGGGTGGTGCCTGTGGCTCAAAGGGGTAGGGCAATGGCCCCATATGCCAGAGGTGGTGGGTTCAAACCCAGCCCCTGCCAAAAACTTAAAAAAAAAAAAAAAAAAAAAAAAGAAAGAAAAAAAACCTTCCAGAGATTGTAAATAGCTAAAAGCTAAAATTCCTTCAATTTCCAGCTAGTTAAGCCCTTGTAAGTTTCATATCATGAATTGTTTAGTATTTCATGGGTTTTTGTTTGCTTGTTTGTGTATTTTTAGACTTGTGGGTTAATTGATGTTTGGAAAGAAAATAGGGATAATAATTTTTGCTCATTTCAAAACTGTGAAATTTAACAGATTCCAAGGAATTGATTTAACCTGGCATTCAAGAGTTCTTACATCCTAGTGCCTACATACATTTTTTAGGATTATTTGTTTTTAATTTGTGAATGATATTTGACTTGTAATTTCCAGATTAGATTGTTGTAAAGTGTCATTTCAAACAATGGTGGGAGAGCATCTTTGGAAAAGTCAAATGGAAATGACCTGTTCTGCTACATATATTCAATATCAGTATTTTACTCTCATCAAAGAATATGAAATTTTCTATTATATGGTCTCATTTATCCTAAGTTTCTGTTTTTTCCAGGGATATGGTTAATAGCTTTTAAAGAGGAAGTTAATCCTCCTACCTCTCTCTGAGATGGAAGTTCATAGCATATTACAGAGGAGAAACAGTTTCCCAACTGTTCCCTGACCTCACCCCCTCACAGGTTGGGTTTCTAAACAAAAGGCATTTTAGTCTTAGTATGCTGATATAGATTTTGCAGATGTTTCTTATCTGGGTAAAACTGCCTGCAAAGGTAAGCTTAGGGTGATCCCTTTAATCTTACTGGATTCCCTCACCCTTGGGTCTGTTTTAGTCCTCTTTACAGGTAATTTGACAATCCCCAGAGCTGAACCTGAAAATACAAAGGCTCTGTCTGAATCATAGGCAAACTCTTGGAAGGAAAATGAAAAATTCAGTCCATTATGTGATCTCCAGATATCTGGATGTTTGATATGGGACAGACAGCACATCTGGATGATGAAGCTGTTCCAGGACCGTGGGTGGCAGCAGAGGTAGGCAGAGAGAGAAGAACCAGGACTGAGAGAGCCAAGGGGAAGGTAGTTGGGGGAGAGGGAGTGGGCCAGACCACACACAGGAAGTTCCTAGAACATTGAGGTCAAGGAAGAAGGGTGGGGCTAATAAAGGGGCTGAAGGTCAAAGCCAGGCCATTTTATTTAAGCTGATGTTAGATTTGGGCTTTGCTGAAATGAAGGCTAGATAGTTCTAACATTATGAAGAATGCACCAAGGATTTTCAAACCCTTTTTAAACAAAAAGTCAAGAAAACAGTTCTATCAGCTTTGTTGCCTAAGATTCTTCATATTTTCCTAATCTTTAGCTCGAAGATGGACCTTTTGCTCAGAGTCATTTTTGTCACCTGGATGCAAAGGCATTCAGGTACCACTGATATTCACATTAGTAGAAATAAAATCTTTATTTTCAATTTTAAAATCTCTTTAGACAAGTGCCAAATTAAGTCACAGTGGTATAGTTGATTATTAGGTTAAAGCTAGCATCATAGTGATACTAGATTTTTTCCCTCCTGGCTGGGTTGGGTTCTTGGTTTCAGGAATCCAACAATAAATTCAGGGACCACAAACAAGCAGAAGTGACAGAGCAATAGATAGAGCCAGTGACCAATGGCTACACAGGTCTCCCTAAAGGAGTCCCTCCCCCTTCTCCTCCAGGCCAGTATCCCAGTTCCTGCCTAAAGCCTTCTAACTCCTTTTATTAGAATGAGTTAGGAAATATTCCCATTGCTTCTATTTTCTGGAAGAGATTGTAGAGAGTTAGTGATGTTTCTTCTATAAATGTTTTGCTTGATTTATCTGTGAAGGTATGATGCTTTTTTTTTGAAATAATAATTACTGATTCAATTTATTTATTAGATACAGGCATTCAGATGATCTAGTTCACCTTGTATGAGTTTTGGTAATTTGTATCTTTTAAGGAATTGGTCCATTTCATCTCATCTAAGTCATCACATTTGTGGGCATAACATTGTCCGTAGTATTCTTTCGTTACTTTTTTAATGTCCATGGAATAAGTAGTGGCGATCCTCTTTTGTTTCTGATATTGGCATTGTGTGTCTCTTCTTTTTTCTTTGCTCATAGAATGGTTAGAGGTTTATTGTTTTTACTGATTTTTTTCAATGAACCAACTTTTGGTTTTATTGATTTTCCTTTATTGTTTTCCTGTTTTTAATTTCATTGATTTCTGCTCTAATTTTTTTCTTCTGCTACTGCAAGATTAAATTCTTCTTTTTCTAGTTTCCTAAGACAAACTAAGAGGAATGATTTTACTTCTCCCCTGCCCCCTGACTTATGTATCTTATGCTATTATTTTCCCTCTAAGGACTGCCTTTATTGCCTCCTCCAAATTTTTGTAAACTGTATTTTAATTATTATTATTTTTTGAGACAAACTATCACTATGTCACACTTGGTAGACTGCCATGACATCACAGCTCACAGCAACCTCAAACTCTTGGGCTTAAGTGATTCTCTTGCCTCAGCCTCCCAAGTAGCTGGGACTACAGGCACCCACCACATCACCTGGCTATTTTTTTCTTACAGCTATCATTGTTGTTTAGCAGTACCGGGTGGGTTTGACCTGCCGGCCTCAGTGTATGTGGCTGGCACTGTAACCACTGAGCTATGGGTGTTGAACCTGTATTTTTATTTTTATTTGATTAAAATATTTTAAAATTTCTCTTGGGGTGGTGCCTGTGGCTCAAAGGGGTGGGTCACATGTTTCTACCCATATGCCCGGGGTGGCAGATTCAAACCCAGCCCTGGCCAAAAACTGCAAAAAAAAAAAAAAAAAAAAATTCTCTTTGGACTACTTTTGACTCAAGCTTTTCCTCTGCTGTCACACCACCACAATCATCAATACTGAAAAAGACTTGTTACCACATGTGTGTTGGGAGTTTCTCCCCCTTCATCAAGCAAGCAAGCAGTTCTGAAGCAGATACCAGCTGAGGGTCCCTCAATTAAATTTAAATACTATCTACCTGGAGATAGCATCAGATTCCACAGGTTGAGTGCTCAGTCCCCATAACTGCCCCCTCCCTGCAGACACCAATCACAAATCTGGGCCTTCAGAACTTCTCACTTACCAGGTTCAATCCCCTCTTTGGTTATCATTAATTTGCTGGAAGAACTCAGAGAACTCAGCAGAACACTTCTACTTGTTATAAAAGATACAACAAAAGATACAGATAAAGAGATGCACAGGGCAACATATGGGAGAGGGGTACAGAGCTACCATGCCCTCTCTGGGTGTGACACCAGCAACCTCTACCGTTCAGCTATCCAGAAGCTCTCCTTTTGAATTTTTAAGGGAGCTACATTACATAGAAATTTTTTATTAAATCACAGGCCATTGGTGATCCACTTAACTTTCAATCTCCTATGCCCTCCCTGGAGGTTGAGAATCTCAACACTCTAATCTTGCCTTTGGTGACCATCCCCTTCCCAAAGTTATCAGCCAGCATTAATGTTCAAAAAGCACTTTGGATATTCTGAGAACTTTAGGAGTTGTATGCCAGGAAAAGTATTTCATTATATCATACCTTGCTTTACTTTTCTCCTTCCCCCATTACTTGCTACCTTCAAATATACCACACAGTTTCCTTATTATGCATTATTTGTCCTCTCTCTCTCTGTTAGAATATAAATTACACAAGGGCAAAGTGCAGGGAGTTTTGCTTAATGATGTGGTACAAATATTTAGAACTGTGCCAGATATAGAATAGGTGCTTAATAAATATTTGTGATTGAAGTAAGAGGGTCTTATAAAAGAGTTGAAACATAAAATAAGAGAAGGGTAGAGTCTTTGAATCAGGCTTTTATATCTTTGGATGTTGGAGTTTCTTTTAATTTTAAAAATATTGCTTTTTGAATTCTCCATGGATCTTTGATAATTTTAACTCTATTTGATGCCTGAGTGAAGATTTTGTGCCCATTTGATCTCATCTGATCAGAACAGAACATGCTTTTAATATAGTACACCAGACTTTTTTTTTTTACATCTCTAGAGTCTGACTGATTACAAATTCTGGCATTTCTGAATCAGAGACCTCTGAATTCCCATCAAACTATAAAATTATTTATTTTGTGAAGCACAGAACAGAAATCATATTTTTATGCCTTTAAAGATACAAACATTTATATAATGTGATCATTCAAAGTATTATTCATTTTGGACACAAAAAAAGTTGTGAATTTTCTTAGATATTGTGGGTGGAAAATTCCATCAGGTTATGGGGAACCTGATTGTAATTTTTAGTGACCAGAATTTAAAGCAGGAGCTTATGCTTTATGGAAGTTCATTTATAGCACTCATTTTGCTTTATTTCTTTGTCACAAAACATTATTTCATTGGACACCCAAGAAATACTCCTGGCCAGAGATGCTTATCCAAGGCATTACACTGATGCTATTGATAAAGAGGTCCCCAGCTATTTACAGGCAAGCACATAAATTGAAATTTCATTACCTGAAATACACAAAGTATCTTATGTTTTCATATAACTTGGTCAGCTCTTTCCTTAACTTCTCTCCTGCCTTGCCCCAGGCCAAGGACTTTTAGAAAGCTGAAGATAGGTAAATAAATTTATTTTTTATTTTTTATTGATAACTAATGAATGTACATATTTTAGGGGCACACATGATAATTTGATAGTTCATAAAATCAAATCAGGATAATTGGAATATTCACCACTTTTAACATTTTTCTTTATGCTAGAAACATTGGAATGACTCTCATTTAGCAATTTTATTTCCATTTCAAAGTATTATGGGGGTAAAAATATTTTTGGTTACATGGATTGCTCACATGCGTATCCATCATGTATGTGATGAAAGAAATGAACTAACATACATGAACCTAATTCTGATTGCTTATTATTCTCTTGTTGAACAACTCTGTTTTCAACTGAATTGCGGTCGAGAGATGATGTAGGGACTGACAAGCCTGTGTAACTGTATCCAAGACTCCTTTGCAAGCTAGCTTCTAATCGAGCCCTGCAGCAGGAAGTGCTGTCAAAATCAGGAAGATGGGAAGAAGGGAAAATGCCTGGGCTGCTTTTCCTGCTGTTCTGACACTGAGGTGTGCTGCGTAGCTGGAGGCTGTGGGTGTATCTCTTCTGAGTAGTGTACGTCCTGAACCCCATGCAGCAGCAGCTGTGCAATTTTAACTACAGCAACAGGACATCAGTCCGTCTGAAATTTCGAGTTTAGAGGCAAAAGTAGCATCACGATTTTTAAGTAACCCCTTTTTCTTTTTTCTCTTTCAGCCCCTAAAACACCTATATAATCAATCCTCTTCACTGAGCCTTCTCAGTCTGACCAATCTACATGAGTTCCATTTTCCTCACTAACCCAGATAGAACACCTGCTACCAAGTGATGCTAGGAAACCCTCAAAGCTGGGAATCTGGGCTCCGTTACCAGCCCCATTGTGCTTGAAGGTGAAACAACAAAAGAAAATGAGATACTCTGAATCTATGGTTCATAGCCTCCTAGGATGAACGGTCTCTTAAGGGTAAGCCTGGAGGAGAAGAGTTGTCAGCTGCGATGATTGCAAGGATTCTGAGGGTTGTTGGCTGCTACTAACTTTGCCATAATATGGCAATGTGAAGCAACTTGCTCCAAGGTATAGCACCCAGTGAAAGAGTCCAGGAGGGACCGCTAGGCTGAAGCTGGCCCCTTACAGTCTTATGTAGAGTTTGAAGCCACAATGTAGCATGTTCTTCGGGGCCTTTGTTACCAGCCCTTTTATTTTGATTTTGTTAATTTTTCAGATTGAGTTTATTTTTATTTTTTATTGATACATAATGGATGTACATATTTCAGGGGCAGGGGTACATATGATAATTTGATATATTCATAAAATTGAATCAGGATAATTGGAACATTTTTCTTTATGCTAGGAACATTCAAATTATTCTCTTTTAGCTATTATTTTATAATTTCAAAGTATTACTGGGGTACAAATACTTTTGCTTAAAGGGATTGCTTTTATAGTGCTTGAGGCATGGTTGTGAGCATGCCTGTCACCCAGGTCATGTTCATGGTCCCCATTAGGTAAGTTTTGCTTATTCTCTCCCCAACACTTGATTTCCACTGAATCTACCTCCCTCAGTGCTCGTGCCATGCTCATCGGTTAGATTCAATTTAATACTTACCAGCCATTTAAAAAATACCTTTAAAAAAGTTACCACGAAGAGAAGCAATGAGGTATGTTTATTCAGTAATGCTATAATAAACTTGAAAAGTTGCGTCCTTGCACTTGCCATGTGTTATCCTATGTACTATTAGCCCTGGACTCTTCTAGTTTGGGGGTTTATAGGGAAGAATAGCATCCTTCCAACAAAAATTTTATTTTCTTAAGTGTGTGGTTCCAAGACTTCAAGGGATGAGGAGCAACAGAGCTGATCTTCAATTCCTTACATTATGATATGTAATCTCCTAGAACACGTGGTCAGGCAGTGAACCAGATTCTCTGTTTTTCATTTTTTTCCCCTCCCATAAATAGCACCAATTAAATTTATGGTTGTCATGACTATACAGTGGGTGTTAAATATATGTTTACTGACTTACTGACTTGGGGTAAGGAGTTCAGCTCTGGAAAATGTTCATTATTCCTCCTCAGCATGCTCTCTGTCTTTTTTAGTGCCTGCAAAGAGGTTAGGTTCTTCTATAGAAATCTTCATATGTATAGAAATCTGTTCCACCTACACTAAGAGCTGTCTGGCAGTGGTTATAACACCGACATTTATATTATTTTATCTTTGAGAAAGCTCAGGCTCTAATGTCATGTAAAAATATATTCATACCAAAAGTCCTAGAAATTAGTTGGCAACATAGATTACTCCAATTTCTCTACTGAGACCAAGAAGAGCAGTATTTTCTTCTGTTTACAAAATGTTTGTGGCACAGCCCAACATGGATTCATATTCTCTTAACCTGTACTCAGGGGCATCTCATCTATAAAAGTCCAAAGAATAAATGGGATTTATGAGGTCTGACAATTAAGTTCATGAACTCATCCTAGGGAAAGTGCTATGTACCTCATTTAAGGTACCCTGAGAAGCTCTGCACTGATGCCAGCACCTAGTCCACCCTTCACCTTCAAAACAATTTTGTAATTCTTTTCTTGGAATGGCCACCAGAGCTGTAGTCACCTGGCACACAAAAATATGCAACAATAATAGTGAATGCCACTCAGCAAGACACCACCTCATGAACACAGCTGTGATATACGAAGGTTATGAAATACAGCATAGTCATCGTATTCAGCAGTGAGGCATGTAGCACCTTTCCCAAGATGAGTTGTCAACTTAATTGGAAGACTTCATATGTTTGTTGACTATAAATTCTTCCAAAATATTAAAATGTGTCTGGGTACTGGTGGTATGTATAAGTACTTTTAACTTATTTTCCCCAAATTTTCGATAAATATTCATTAGTTATGAAATTATTTTTAAAATAAACAGTAAAAAAAACCTTTTGTACCATATGATATCCTCAAATTCAAAAGCTTTAGGACATTTCTGCTCTATCCAGTGGTTCATGATGATTCTCTGGGAGACAGCAGTGTGTACCAGGAACAGAACAAGCTTATTGACTGGAAATAAAACATAATGTTCTTTTTCAAAATTATAGAAAAATGAATTAATATAGAGTGTTACTTATTTGATCCTTGATTTTTCTTAATACTTTGAGACTTACTAGCAGAGAGTAAAAGGAGTGACTAATAGGCAATAATAAAGCAAAAACTTGAAAATGTGATTTACCCAAATATTTTATGTATTACTGGTCATATTTAGAGGTTCAGAATGCAAGGACATTTTCTGAGAGCAAAATCTTTTCCTACTTTAAATGATGTCCTTGGCAACATCACTATTTTATGATGTTCTAAGACAAATGCCATCATTTCCAGAGACTGGGCCTTCTAAACATACATGAAAGATACTAGTAGAGTAAATTTCACATTTTTTGTTATTGCCTCTTTGAAGATTCTGAAAGCACTAATGAAATGTATTTTGCTCCAATGTAAATTTCACATGTTATTTGGAAATTCTTACAAGGACTACATCTTTCCCATTTTTACTGTGGAGGCAGTAAAGTGTTGGCTTGAGAATCAGGCTACCTGCATTTAAAGTTATTTTCTAAGACCATGAACTTGGATGGATTACTGTGCCTTATCTGCTGATAATGGGAGTGATAGAGTTGTGGAGAGTAAATGTGATAATTCATGTTCACCCCTTAGTAAAGTTTAACACTAATATAAGTGGCACAGATACAAGATGTAGTTAAACCAATTTCACAGATTATTCATTTTGTTTCTTTTTAAAAACCATATGATATCACTTGTAAATGGAACTAAATGAGAGATATATATGGTCATAAAGTTGGTGTGGTGGACATTGAAAACTACGAAAGGGGAGGTTAGGAGGCAGATGAGGGATAGAAATCTACCTATTGGGTTCAATATACACTTTTCTGGTGTGGGTACCATCATACAGTTCAACCATGTAACAAAAAACACTTGTATACCCTGTCTGTTGAAATAAAACAAAAGAAAAGTAGAAATTGGCAAAGGGCTTAATGAGGTCAAATAACCAAATCCATTTTCTGATGATCTATTATTGTACTTCATCCTGGTCAGCTGCTTTTATCCTAAACATAGGGATTTCAAACTTAATCTATCACTGTTCTTAAGTTATTGATCTTTTACTTAGACCTTATTCTGCATCAGTCAAGAAAGAAAAAGATCCAGATATAGTGTTTAATTTATTTGTGTCTCTGCATGCACTGTACCCACCAGGCCTTGTCTAGTTTCCCCTCTTTGCAGTTGGCTGCTTAGGAGAAGTCACTCCATTCATCATACTCACCAATAATTTCCAGGATGAATCAAGACATTCTCACTAACTGATCGGAATTCTGCTACCAGGATGTTGTTCCTTTTCAGATGATGGCTAAATCAGCTGCTGATCTGTTCTAGCTTGTAACAACTGCATTACATTTTTGATTTTTTATCCTCAACAAATTGATTCTTTTCTCTGCTAGTTAAAACTGAACAATCATAGGCTAGTAAAATAAACTACACATAGTCAAACTGCCTATCTGTCAAGGATCTTAAATTTTAGCTTTTTCGGCTAACAAAGTGAAAGGTAAGTTATAATTAGCACTAATAGCATCTTGTTAATGGCCCCTTCCCACCTCACCTCTGGGAACAGTCAATGTATTCCACATTTTAATAATGAGCAGTGAGTACGTGCAACTGTATTCAGGGAGTCAGTGGTTTAACCTAGATTATTTCTTTTCAGCTGTTCTGGGAAAAGACTTGGAGGTCTCTTACTTTTAAAGTAGTTTTTAAAATGACCTTGTTCCTGTCTCCTCACTCACATCTCTTCTGGGAATATTTTGTTCTAGGACATCATGCTCAAGCTCATGGTGGGTGCTCCAGAAGAATAAAAAAAATCTTCAAATAAGAGCTCTCAGTTTCCTAGGGTAAAGACATAATAACCAAAGAAAAATTAATAAAGCAAAAGTTTTAAAAAGGGGAAAGTACTCTTTCCAACACGGTAACACGGCAATGCAAAAGATTTCTCCTTCTCCCACTTCCATTCTCATCCCACTTCCCCAGTGTTGAATCTATTAAGGGAAGAATTCAGATCTGCTTGTTCTGAGATTAATGAACACAGCTCCATATGAGGGCTTCCGTGAACTCCATTTCACCCCTAAATGGCTTCTGTGTATTACTATTACAGAGCTGCTTTATACTCAAAATATCTCTTCTGTCTACCAAATCTTTTTGAGTGTTAGGTCCAGGGCATAGAGCTATAAAGATGAGTATATGCAAGTTCTTTCTTTAAAAGCTCATGCCAGAGGAAGGCAGGTGGTTATATAAATAAATAATCACAAGGCAGTGAGGGCCATGTAATCATAGGAGGCTGGACATGGTAGAAGGATAACAAAATTTGTTTAGCAACTTTGATGTTTATCAATGTTTATTGAATGATGTAGGGTACCTACTAAGCATAAAGTGGCTATAGGCTATTTATCAAAAATCTGGTTAACCTCCAGGTAGATATTTAGGAGATACACTGTATGTATATTGTGACATACAATGCTAGCTGCTCACTAAATTCCAAGTTGTCCTCTTGTTCTGGGCACACAGCTTGATGGCATTTCCAAGCCTCCTTTGCAGTTTCATGTGGCCACAGGACTGAGTTGTAATCAGTGAAATATGAGTGGAAGTGATATGCTCAACTCCCATGCCTGGCACACATTTCATGTGTGCTCATTCATATTATTTCCTCAGTTCTGTTAGCTGGAGTACAGATGATTCCAGCATGGCATTGAAAGCCCTGAGCTAAAGATGGCAGAGCTTGTCAGTCCAGGTCTCTGAACACCTGTGTGAAATAGGGCACTGCCACAGCTGTGTTGATGAGGCCAGTACTTTTACATGAGCATACATTTTAAAACAACAACAACAACAACAACAACAACAACAAAAACGAAAATCTTCTGTTGTTCTTGAGCCATTCTACATTTTGGAACCTATTCATTATAGCAAATGAGCTACCCCGATGAACACAGATGGGAAGTGAATACTACAGATTAGGAAACCAGTTTACGGAAGAACTGTGACCAGTCCTAAAACTCTATCAGAAGACATCATTGTGACCAGGAAAAATAATTCAATTTTATTGATTTCCTATCGATGTCTTTTCCCCAGTTTTATCAGATTCCTTGGACACTTCTATCACATAACAGGTCAATGATAACAAAATAATGGTTAAGTATTTTGCTATGTACACAAAATTCAGAATGTACATTTAAGTATGATAATGTGTAATTCTCAATATTTCAACATGCCTGAGCTTGTACTCAGTCAGACATGTTCTCCTATAAATACAAAAAAATGTGATTATTAGTTCTCAGGAGTATTATTTTAAGGATGTGGAAAAAAAATAGAGAGATGGCCCAGGTCTCCGTGTGATTCCTTGTCCATGACATGTTTTGTAAGCCAGCATGCTTCTTGATGACTTTGAGAGTATGTGCTTTAAAAATTAGATCATTTTCAGATCTTTTACATAACTGGGTCAACTTTCAAGATCATTAATAATAAAGAAATAAAATCTACTGATAAGATCCTACGTTAACTGCAAGGACTAAAAATTGTTCAAATTATGCTTCCTGTTATAAAAAATGCACAGATTTTTTTCAGATTCATAAATTCTTGATGATAATTAAGTTCATTTATTACTCCTAATAAGAATATTTTATGCCTTGCTTTTTGAATAGTGTGTTATTACCATCATCACACTTGTGCTTCACAATCTGCCTGTGAGACAGAAGAGAAGTTGTTAGGCCAGTTACATAAATGAGAAAACTAAAGCCTAAAGAAATGAGGCAATTTTCCAAAGGCCCCATAGCTGGCAAGTGATAGGGTGAGTCTCAAAGTTTCAAACATTGGTCTTTTTCTACCTATGCTATATATTTATATATGCTTCCCTGTCTTTTATGTATTTTTTAATAAACTATGTGCTGAACAAAACTAAGAATTAAGGGAGCTATAGCCATTATAGTTGGGAACGTGAAATTGAAAAGATCTAAAGAAACAGTGTAGACAGTATTCTTTTTTTTTTTTTAGGCAAAGTCCCACTTGGTCACCCTGGGTAGAGTGTCATGGCATCATAGCTCACAGCAACCTCTAACTTTTGGGCTCAAGTGATCCTATTGCCTCAGCCTCCCAAGTACCTGGGACTATAGGGAGGTGGTGTTTGCTACAATGTCCAGTTAGTTTTTAGAGACAGAGAGGGGTCTCACTCATGCGCAAGCTGGTCTCGAACTCCTGAGTTCAAGCAATCCACCTGCCTCAGCCTCCCAGAGTGCTAGGATCACAAACGTAAGCCACCATGCCTAGCTTTGAAGACAGTATATTAGGAGGTAGAACTCATGATTATGGCTTTAAAGTTCTGCAAATGTTAATATATGTACAAAATGCATTTAGGGACTTAGATAATACATATGGAAGAAACTAACACAATCAGTGTTATCTACTATCTACTATCTACTATCTATATCTACTATCATAATACATTTCCAAGTCTATTATCAACAGTTAAAATTCAGCAAAACTTACACACACATACCATACATATTAGGCCCTTAATGGAGAGCCAGTAGGAGTTGAGGCCTCATAAAGTATTATGTTGACATCATTTCACCAAAATCCTTACTTTCTTGAGTTAACTCACTTACGTAAGATAAAGTTATGAGAGTTTTAACTCAAACATCATTGATCAGTGTGAGAGAAAGTTAATAAAAGCTAGAGGAAAAACAATGTAGGCAATCTTAGTCAACTGAGTTCCTTTTCTATCTAGAGAAATATAAATAATGACTAAGCAGTTTTTGTCCTTTGAAAAGCAAAGAGAAAAATACACTTTAAAAAAAATGTTAGGAGATTCTGTCATTAATTTAGAGTTGTGGCATGTATACAGTTCACTCTTGAACAACACAGGTTGCAACTGCATGAGTCCACTTATATGCGATTGTTTTTCCTTAAATATATTGGAAAATATTTTCAGCTTTGTAATAATTTGAAAAAACATATAAATTGCATAGCACAGGAGATGTCATTGTGACATACAGTGTGACATACAGTGCTCACCAAAATCTAAGTTGTCGTCTTATTTTGGGCACACAGCTTGATGGCACTTCTCAGCCTCCTTTGCAGTTTTTTTCCCACAAAAAAAATTAATAAAAAGATATGTAAGTCAGGAATGTATAAAATATAAATATATGCAGCTACTAGATTCTTCATTATCTACTATCATAATACATTTCCAAGTCTATTATCAACAGTTAAAATTCAACAGAACTTACACACACATACCATACATGGTGCCATTCACAGTCAGGAGAAGTGTAAACAAAAGTAAAAATGCCATCTTAAGTCCTAACTGTGTAAAATTAACTGGAGTAATATTGTACCACTGTAATAATTTTATAGACACCTCCTGTTGCTATTGCCTTGAGCTCAGTTTTGTGAGTACAGCTTAAAATTTCATGTGACGCCAATCATCTGGCGAGCAGTGTGACTCTCCAGTAAATTGCGTATTAGAGTAGAGAGTAATCTTTGGTGGTTCTTGTGTATTTTTCATGGTGCTACCGCAATATTTTTAAATCATAAATAACATAATAGGAGCCTCCAAATCCCACTAGTGATGCTGGGTGCTCTGAAGAAGAGAAAAGTCAAGATATTGCAAGAAAAGTTGAATTACATGATGTGTGCTATAGTTTAAGGTCTGCAGCTGTAGGTGCCTGTCATTTTAAGACAAGTGAATCTAGTGTAAAAACCATTGTAAAAAAAAAGAAAAAGAAAATCATGAAGCCATTACTGCCAATCTTTTGGTTGCATAGAAGAAAGCCAGGACAATGAGGAGTATTTTTAGTGAATTGGTTTCCATTGATGCTTTGTCCCTGAATTCAGGAGCTAGTGAGGAGCTACCTTTTAAAATTATTTTGATATTGAAAAATGCCCCCAGCCACCCAGAACCCCAGGAGGCTAAAAGGTATCAAATAGGTCTACTTGCTCCCAAAGACAATGTCTATAACTTAGCATCTACATCAGGGGGGTCATAGAAATCTTTAAAACCTTTAAGGTTTCATTTACACACACACAGTATTCTAGAAAAAGTATTGTCAACACTATGAAAGAGAATGTTAGGAAAGTTTGAAAGGATCATACTATTGATGATGTCATCATTGTTATAGAAAAAGCTGTGAAAGTCATTAAGCTCTCCCCTAAAATAAATTCTTGCTGGACAAAACTTTCCAGATGTGCATGAATTCAGAGTTTATGAAAGAGGCTATCATGAAAGCAATCACGAATATGGCACAAAAAGATGGGAGGTGAAGGGTTTTAAGATATGGAACTTGGAGAAATTAAAGAATCAATGGAGACCACACTGGAGAAAGTAATAGAAGAGGATTTGATGGAAATGAATGTGTGCATTGGACCACTACCAGAAGACGAGGAAGAAGACATAGCAGAAACAGTGCCAGAAAACAAACTGATGTTAGACAACCAGATATTGCAGACAGCTTTTAATTTCTTTGATGCCATGAATCCTTCTATGATATGGGCCCTTAAACTAAAGAAAATGATGGAAGAAGGATTAGTATTATGTAGAATATTCTTGGAGAAATAAAAAAGAAGAGTCAGGCAGAAATTATAATGTGTTTCCATAATAATATGCCAAATATGCCTGCCTTTTCCACCTCCCGTACTCCTTCTCCTCTTCTCCAACCTCTCCTCTCCCTCCTCCTCCTCAGCATACTCGACAGGAAGACAATGAAGATGAAGACCTTTATAATAATCTATTCCACTTAATGCAGTGGTTCTCAACCTTCCTAATGCCATGACCCTTTAATACAGTTCTTCATGTTGTGTTGACCCTCAACCATAATTTTATTTTTATATGAAAATATAAATTTTTTTTAATTACAAAATATTCTCTACCCGTGGGCCACCTCTTTATAAAATTTTATAATGAACATTTTATAAATAATGGTACATTTAGCTGCGATTTCTCATTTTCCCTTTGTATGATGACATTAGGAACCATTTTTGGGACACTATGTATGTGTTAATCAATTGTATACGTTATCAGTAAGGCTTCTGGTCAACAATAAGCTATTAGTAGCTAAATTTGGGGGGAGTCAAAAGTCACACAATAATTTTTGACTGCATGGGCTTGGAGTCGCTAACCTCTGTGGTATTCATCAATCAACTGTACTGATACTTGCATGATTCTGTTGGAATTTGAAATAAAAAGTCCTTTTTTATTTTTGTTTTCTATTAGAGATGGGGTCTCACAATGTTGTCCAGGCTGTATTATAGTGGTTACTCATAGATGTGATTGTAATACCCTGCACTATAGCATCAAATTCCTAGGCTACAGGTATCGTCCTGCCAGCATCCCAAGTAGGTGAGACTTGGGATATAGGTATGCACCACCATGCTCAGCTCAATAAAATGTCTTTAAAGAATCAAAAACATGAGCATTCTTATTTTTTTTTTATTGTTAAATCATAGCTGTGTACATTAGTGCAATCGCCTGTACCCATTCTAAGATGCACCATAGATGGGGCCCCACTCATTACCGTCCCTCCACCAAAACCTCCCCCCTCCCTTCCCTTCCTTGGTCCTTTCCCCATAGTCTTGTGCTATAGTTGGGTTATAGCCTTCATGTGAAAGCTATAATTTAGCTTCATAGTAGGACTGAGTACATTGGATACTTTTTCTTCCATTCCTGGGATACTTTGCTAGAAGAATATCTTCCAGCTCCATCCATGTAAACATGAAGGAGGTAAAGTCTCCATCTTTCTTTAAGGCTGCATAATATTCCACGGTATACATGTACCACAATTTGCTAGTCCATTTGTGGGTCGATGGGCAGTTGGGATTCTTCCATGACTTAGCAATTATGAATTGGGCTGCAATAAACATTCTGATACAGATGTCTTTGCTATATTGTGACTTTTGGTCTTCTGGGTATAAACCTAGTAAAGGGATTATAGGATCAAATGGCAGGTCTATTTTTAGGTCTCTAAGTATTCTCCAAACATCCTTCCAGAAGGAACGTATTAGTGGGCATTACCACCAGCAGTGTAGAAGTGTGCCCTTTCCTCCACATCCATGCCAACATTTCTGGTTTTGGAATTTTGTTATGTGGGCTACTCTTACTGGGGTTAGGTGATATTTCAAAGTAGTTTTGATTTACATTTCTCTGATAATTAAGGATGATGAGCTTTTTTTCATGTGTCTGTAGATTTTGCATCTGTCTTCTTTAGAGAAGTTTCTCTTTAAGTCCCTTGCCCACCCTGAAATGGGGTCACGTGTTCTTTTCTTGCTAATAAATTTGAGTTCTCTGTGTATTCTGGTTATTAGACCTTTATCGGAGGTATAACCT
>CAUYPK010030340.1:0-12738 GCA_963574355.1 Loris lydekkerianus
CTTCTTAGCAAAGTATCTCAAGAATGGAAGAAAAAGTACCCAATGTACTCAGCCTTACTATGAAACTAATTTAGGGCTTTCACATGAAAGCTATAACCCAGTTACAACCTAAGAATAGGGGAAAGGGGGAAAGGGAGAAGAGGGAGGGGGACTGGGTGGAGGGAGGGGTATTGGTGGAATCACACCTATGGGGCATCTTACAAGGGTAAGGGTGAAACTTAGCAAATGTGAAATGTAAATGTCATGCTACGGTAACTAGGAAAATGCCGGGAAGGCTATGTTGACTAGTGGGATGAAAATGTGTCAAATGGTCTATGAAGCTAGTGTATGATGCCCCATGATCATATTAATGTATGCAGCTATGATTTAATAATAATAAAAAAAATAAAAAATGAATTCATCTCTCAGAGTTAAATTGGTTATGTACATGAGTCCCAAATCAAATGATAAACCAATTCAATTGTGGAAACAAAAGCTACAAAATCAGTAGATTGTCTAATTTAGTCAGTTACTTAACTAAACTGACCCGTCATTTCATACAAAATAATTAAGGTAGTAGTTGTGCATACCACAGATTAATTACAATATTTAATGGCCTTGTTCAGTTTTATCATTTAGAAGTTGTAATGTTTAGGAAAGTGTTCTATAAAGAACTAAAATAGAATTTTTCAAATGCCACGCTGTGATCAGCAATTGGGAAAAATGGACTAAGCCATCACTTCACCTCAAGAATCACACAGCCTCAGACAGGATCGCACACATTATGAATTTCCTAAATGGTTCGCAGGTGTGAGGATTCCCCAACTCCTGTCCCCTTGGGCCTCTTTTTGGGTAGGAACACTGGTTCCCAACACACACAAAGAAAAATTGCCACATTCTTCTCATCTCCACACTTTGTCTGGTTTCCTTCCTCCCAGAATCGAAGCATTTCTTTTGCCCCTATTAATGTGCCTGAAACCAGCTCCCATAAAAACCAACTTGATCATAAAAATTACCTGAATTTCCAGAGTCCCATCTGCAGGTCAGCACACACCAAAATACTACAATTACCCAGGGAACCAGGAGCATGGAATTTGCATTATGCAGGCCCGGCCTAGCCACTGCTGGACATACCAGTTCAAAGAAATTATTTACAAAGGATACTAGAATACAAGAACAAAAGAAATACAAGTGCATACATGTACACAAACAAACACACACCACTATAAATGTTATCTGGTTTCATTTTTCAAGATGCCTTTGAATAGACCTCATAAACACACACACAAAAATGTTACGATGGTAAACAATACACTTTAATATCTTCCGAACAATTTGTGTTGTCAAGCATGGCCATTGCTATATTTTCTCAGTTTTGTCCTCTCTGTTGCAGCTGGCCGTTCTGAAAGAAATGAGCTTCCAACTATTTTAATAGCTTTTTCATCTTCCTGCCACTGCTCCCTCTAAATGGCTTGCCGTTATCTGTTCATGAAATAAATAACTGCTGCCTTTCATGTCTTCCAAACTTTTCTTATGCCTGGAGAGATTAGAGAAATCAAATCTCTCCAAGGAGCTCTTCAAATTTCTGTGTTGCAGGAGAACTCGGCAAAGCTGGCTCTGTGTGAAGTCCAAGGGGAATTAGGTAAGTCTGGACATCTTTTTACCACAGGGACTCAATAGAATGTGCTTCCATTTGTGTGGTGGTTAAAGCATTAAGGGTTCAGAATCTTTTCCAGCAATTTCCTGTGAGTATTTTAGCCCACTTCTCTCCGGAAGAAGCCACATAAACTGTCAGTTCAAAATACATAGTAAAAAAGAGATATGAATTCAAATCCCAGCACTTACACTTACTAACTGTGTTATTGTAGACAAGTTGCTTTGCCTCTCTGAGGCTCAGTTTCCTCTGTTATAAAATAGGGGTAATAATTATACCTACTTCATCTGATAGTTATGGACATGTATTGAGTATATTACTATTGTGATTAATATTGCCAACAATGCCTGGCATGTGATAAGTACTGTGTTGGTATTTGCCTTTTTATTCTTATAATTTGAGAATGAGTAGAAAGGACTTGGCACATAGTAAGCACTCAATACATGGCAGCATCTTTATTACTGTTACAATTATTTGCCTACTTTAACAGAAGAGCATTGTGGATTTCTTAAAAGAAGAAAAAGGTATCAGTGAAAAGGGAAAAACAAACTAACCTTCGATGATCTTTTAACATGTAGTACATGTAGTAAATCACTTTACAGATCTGTTTTTTTTTTTTTTTTTTTCAGTTTTTGGCTGGGGCTGGGTTTGAACCCACCACCTCTGGCATATGGGGCCAGTGCCCTACTCCTTTGAGCCACAAGTGCCACCCACTTTACATATCTTGTTTAACTCCGATTATTATTTAATAATAATTTTAATCATGATCCCCACTTCACATGTGGCAAAACAGATCCAGGGAAGTTGAGTAACTTGTCCTTGTTCATATTTATCAGGAGCAAGAGTTTAATCCAGTTTCATCTGATGCCAAAATGTATCCTCATTATATTAGATGGTCATCACCAAGAGGACAAGTCCTTGTCCAGCTTTTCTATTTCTAATGTATCCCTAATAATCAGAAGATGGCCAAGACCATAAGAGTTACCCAAATACAAGTTTTAAACAGCTCTTATGACATGCTAAGCAATCTTCTAAGCACTTCTCACACACATCCTTATTTAATCCTGACAGTAATCACATAAGCTGGGTACTGATTTTATATTCATTTTAAAGATGAGAAGCATGGATGGATGGACCAATGGCTACATGGATGGATTCCAATACTCTCATGCTTTTAATAACAGTTTTGTCATAAAAATTACCTGAAATTGTTATTATTTATTTATTTATTTATTTATTTTGCAGTTTTTGGCCGGGTCCAGGTTTGAACCTCCGGTATATGGGGGCTGGTACCCTACTCCTTGAGCCACAGGTGCCACCCCTGAAGTCCTTATTAAGATTCAGATTCTTAGACTCTCCACAGCTCCTTCTAACTTCAAGGATTCTATTTCAGTAATCTTCATGGGCTTCAATCCTGGAACATGTATACAGTTTTATCATTTCATGAGGTCAGATGAGTCTTCCAAGACGAGCAAGGGTCTGGTTCTCAAAATAGATTTTGGTCCAAGGATACAAATCATAAGCAGCTGCTGAGAATGAAGCTAGCTACTGTTTTGGTAATTTAAAGAGGGGACTCTACCTAGTCAGGGACAAGTAATACAGACACTACCCATTAACTTTAAGGTCTTCAGTTGAAGTGAATGAGAATGTAAGAAAATCTTATTGGACAAATTTGACACCTACCTGGGAGATGATGTGGTGAGTGGGATGGAAGGGACTGAAGTTTGATATTAAGAAACCTGATTTGACTGTGTCTCTGTTCTTTTTTTTAGATGTGTACTCTGGGCCTTGACTTTCCCATCTTCAAAACAGAGGTGATAGTTCTTACATCATTGGGATGTTTTGAAGATAAAATGAGATAATAAATTAAAAAAATTTAGCCATCATCATCATCATTACCACCATCATCATCATCATCACCATCACCATCATCATCATCATCATCAGTGATAGACAAGGAATATAGCACACTCAGTAAAGGGTCCAGCTCATCATCTCACCCACCACTAGTCACATGATCTTACTCGCTGTCTGGTAGGGGAAGGCCAAAGAAAATATCATATAGCAGGTAACTGAATTGGCCTCCTGAAGGTGCCAAAATCCCTAAACCAGAGATTATCAAAGTAGGGAGCCTCTTAACCCTGTATGCAAACAAAAAAATCCATTAACCATCCATAATATATGTTAAAAGAAACTAAAGAGGACCTAAATAAATGGAAAGAAATCCCATGTGAATTTAAGATTTTCAAGATGTAATAATCCTGAAATTGATTTACAGATTCAATGTAATATCTATTAAAATCCCAGATGGCTTTTTTTCTTACAGAAATTGGCAGGCTGAGGCTAAATTTCAAATGAAAATGCAAAGATCTCAGAATAGAAAGAACAATCTTTAGAAAGAACAAAACTCGGCTCGGCGCCTGTGGCTCAAGCGGCTAAGGCACCAGCCACATTCACCTGAGCTGGTGGGTTCGAATCCAGCCTGGGCCCGCCAAACAACAATGACTGCTGCAACCAAAAAATAGCCCGGCGTTGTGGTGGGCGCCTGTATTCCCAGCTACTTGGGACGCAGAGGCAGGAGAATCTCTTGGAGGTTGCTGTGAGCTGTGATGCCACAGCATTCTACCCACAGTGACAGCTTGAGGCTCTTGTCTCAAAAAAAAAAAAAAAAAAAAAAAAGAAAGAAAGAAAGAAAGAACAAAAAGAAAAAAAAGAAAGAACAAAACTGGAAGACTCACAAATTCTAGTTAAAACTCACTACAAAGCTATAGAAATTGAGACTGAGTAGTAGTATAGGAGAGGCTCAGAGATCAATAGAATACAATTGAGAATACAGAAATAAACTCTTAAAGTACTTTGGCTAATTGATTGTTGATTGACTGGAATAAGCTCAATTATTTATTTATTGATTTACTGGATTAAGTTCAAGAGATCTATTGTACATAATGGTGACTATAGTTAATATATGGTACACTTGAAAATAGCCAAATATTTTGGCTTTGGCTACGAAGGTACCAAGATTATTCAATGGAAAGACAACAGTCTTTTCAATAAATAGTACTAGAACAACGGAATATTCACAAGGAAAAGAATGAAGTTGGTCCCCTACACAAAAATTAACTCAAAATATGTAAAAGGTCTATCTATATGTAAATTAACTCAAAATATATAAAAGGTCTATCTATATGTAAGGGCTACAATTACAAAAATCTATAAAATTCTTAATTAACTCAAAATATATAAAAGGTCTATCTATATGTAAGGGCTAGAATTTAAAAAAAATCTATAAAATTCTTAGAGGAAAGCATAGAATCTTTATGTCCTTGATTTTATATGACTCCCAAAGCAAAAATGACAAAAGAAAAAGTAAATAAATTTGACTTCACCAAAATTTAAATATTTTTGTTATAAAGGATATCATTAAGAGACTAAAAAGACAAACCACAGAAATGGTAGAAAAAATTACAAATCTTATATCTAATAAAGGTCTATGACAGAAAACGTGAAAAACTCTTACAGTTTAATAATAGATAAGTAAGCCAATGTAAGAATGGGAAAAGGATCTGACCAGACATTTGACCAAAGTTATGAAATAAGCACACAAAAAGATTAGTCATTAGGGAAATTCAAATCAAAATCACAATAGGGTACACTTCACACACACTGAAGTGGCTATAATTAAAAAGAAATATATGGGGGGGCTGAGGCAGAAAGATTGCTTGAGCTCAAGAGTTCAAGACCAGCCTGAGCAAGCGTGAGATGCTGTCTCTAAAAAAAATAAATAAATAAAAAATAAGCAGGCATTGTGGTAGGTGCCTTTAGTCCCAGCTACTGGGAGGCTGAGGCAAGAGGATTGGTTGAGCCCAAGAGTTTGAGGTTGCTGTGAGCTATGACACCACAGCACTCTACCGGGGGCAAGAAAGTGAGACACTGTCTCGGAAAAAAAAAAAAAAAAAGAAAAAAAAGAAAAAAGAAAAAAGAAAAAGAAAAGAAATATAACAACAAGCATTGGGGAGGATGTGGCTATATTGAAACCATCATGCATTGTTTCTGGAAATATAAAATGGGGGAAATAGTTTACCAGTTCTTCAAAAGATTAAACATGGATCTACCCTATGACTTGGCAATTAAAATTTTTATTTATTTTACCAAGAGAATTAAAAACATTTGTCTACATAAAAACTTGTGCACTAATATTCATAGCAGCACTGTTCATAATATCTAAAATTTGGAACATCACATCAACTGATTAACAGATAAATAAAATGTGGTACATCTATATGTATGATTGAATATTATTAAGCTGTCAAAAGAAGTACTGATATATATCACAACATGAATTAACCTTGAAAATGTTATGCCAGGGTGAAAGAAGCCATAGATGAAGACCACATATTATAAGATTCCATTTATATGAAATACTCAGAATAGGCAAATTTATAGAGACAGACAGTAGACTAGTGGTTGCCCAGGGGCTTGGAGGAAATTGGGGAGTCACTGCTAATGGCATGGGGTTTCCTAGTAGGGTGATGGAAATATTCTAAAATTGATAGTGGTTGCAGAACTCTATAGATATACCAAAAATCACTGAAATGTACACTTTAAATGGGTGAATTGTATGGCATGGAATTATATCACAATAAAGCCAGGTCTTTTTTGAATCATCAAGGAAAATATTAGAATCTTTCTATTCATCTTATCCTTCTAAAATTTTATTTTCACAACACCTGTGTTGTGGGATGAATTGTGTCCTCCCCCAAAATTTGTATGTTGAAGTTATAACCTCAGAACCTCAGAATGTGAAATAGGGTCATTGTAGATGTAATAAAAATAGGGTCATTGTATATATAATTAGTTAAGATGATCCCATACTGGAGGGTGTTCCCCTGATCCAATATGATTGGTATCCCTATAAAAAGAGGAAATTTGACAGGAAGCAAGGGCTTATGGCTGTAATCCTATAATTTTCGGAGGCCAAGGTAGAAGGCTGACTTGAGGCCAAAAGTTCAAGATCAGCTTTAGCAAGACACCATCTCTACAAAAAAATAGAAAATTAATCAGGTGTGGATGCTTACAGTCCCAGCTACTTTGGAGGCTGGAGAAGGAGGATTTCTTGACCCCTGGAGTTTGAGGTTGTTGTGAGCTATGCTGATGCCATGGCACTTTAGCTCCCAGTGACAAGGCAAGACCCTGTCTCAAGAAAAAAAAAAAAAAAGAGGTAATTTAAAAGTAAATGTCCATATATACAGTGGAAGGAAACACAGAAAAGAATACAATCACCTATAAGCCCAGGAGAAAGGTCTAGAGCAGATACTTCCCTCATAACCCTCAGAAGGCAACAACCCTGCTGAACCCTGATTTTGGATGTGTGTAGTCTCCAGAAGTGTGACACTATAGATTTCTGGTTTTAAGTCATACAGTTTGTGGTACTTTGTTACTTCACCCCTAGAAAATTAATACAATCATATTACATTGGTAGAGTGGTATGTGGATATACCTTATGCACACCTACATACATTTGCAGGTATTAAGACATATTCCTTTTCTCTGTGTATCAGCAGTTCTCAACCTGTGGGTCGCAACCCCTTTGGGGGTCGAATGACCAGGGGTCGCCTAAGACAATCCTGCATATCAGACATTTATATTAGGATTCATAACAGTAGCAAAATTATGTTATGAAGTAGCAACGAAAATAATTTTATGGTTGGGGGTCACCACAACATGAGGGACTGTATTAAAGGGTCAAGGCATTAGGAAAGTTGAGAACCGCTGCTATGTATGAAGCGTGACTCCTTTAGCCTGAGGGCTGGGGAAGGAGAACAGGCCTTGTTAATGAGCTAATCTAGTTATGCCTCCCTACCTGCTCCTTAATTGCTATCAGCTGGACATCAAGTCATGTAACCTTGCTAAGTGTCAATTTTCTACATTGCAAAGCCTAAATAATCATCAATTGTATGAAAGGTTATAGTCAAATTTAGCAACCAAATATATTTGATGCCTCCACCATTCCTAGAATAAGTGGGCATTCCACAAATAATAGCTCTGATTATAAATCACTTAGGGCATGATGTGGTAGAATGGAAATGTTTGAGCCAGGTAGCCTTAATGCATTTATTCAGCAAGTATTTATTGAGCACCTACTATGTATCAGGCACTGACAGTGAATGTAGCAGTTAACAAAATAAATAAAATTCCTACCCTATGAAACCTTAGATTTCTGTAGGGAAATCCACCTTATTTCCCCTGAGTCTCTATTTCATGATCTGTGAAATGGAGACAGTGGTACCCATCTCATAGTTTTCAGATTTTGTAATAATGTCTACTAAGTTTTTTGTTCATAAGATAATTTAAGAAAAATAATGTCTAGTATTTCTAACTACCAGGCCCTCTCCTGGCATTTCATATACATTATCTTGTTTAATCCTCACCATAGCTCAACAAGATCAGTAGCAATCTATTCCTATGTTACAGATGAAGGAACTGAGGCTCAGAGAGTTGAAATGATTTGCCCAACATTTAATAATTAGGAATAATTAGCCAGAGCATGAACTTGGATACATATGACTCCCAAATCTGCGAAAGTTCCTCTCTTACTTACTGGCTATGTGATCTTTAACCAAGTCACCTCTGTTTTTAGTTATTTAAGAATTAGAGCATCATTTCCCTTCCCATCGGATGTTTTGATTAGCATCTTAACTCAATTCAGTCTGGTCTAAATCTAACACTGTTTTGCTGGGAAAACGTGAATGCCTAAACTCAAAAAACCCAAATGCCCGTCGATCCACGAATGGACTAATAAATTGTGGTACATGTATTTTTTTCTTTTTAAAGCATCAGAGTCATGAAGCTAATTTCTAATAATAGCTAATAGTTATTTTATTTCTTAACATGTTTATTATGTGTGAAGGTAGCTGATAAATAGGAGTATGAATGGGAGTAAATAAAATTCACTAACAAAAGGACCATATGTACCTAATTAACCATTGCAATCCCAGCACTTACTACAATGCTTGGCACCTCGCTCAATAAAGTTTGCTGAATGAATGATAGTGTATTACTGTAATATATTACCCAGCCAGCGAGCATGTGTTTGCCTCAGAAAACATGCCATTTTATAGGAAAGAAATACTTATTTCAATTATGAATGATTCATTTATTTGATTGAATCATTCACTTAAATGTAGAGTGTCCAACTTGCAACACAGGGGCTGCATTTGTGAGGAAATTTTTGCTTATCTGTGGCGTTGGATATCACAAAAAGTATTCATGGATCTTTTTTTTTTTCTTTTTGCTAATTAGTTTTTTTTTTTTTTTAGTATTTGTGTGTCTAATGTGTGGCCCAAGATAACTCTTCTTCTTCCAAAGTGCAGAGAAAATAAAGGTTGGACACCCCTGATTAGTCTTAGACATTTCTTGAGCATCTTCTTGTTACCAGACTTTATGTCTGAAAACACAGAGATAAATCAGACATGACCTGGGAGAGTTTACAATCTGGTAGGGGTAATGAATATGTAAACAAATACTTGCAATGTGGTGAGAGTTCTACAATAGAGGAATATATATTATTTGGTCCAATGAAACACAAGAGTTAACCAGCCCAGCTTGTTGGAGAAGGAGAGGAAATTCAAGAAAGATTACCCCCAAGAAAGATTACCCCAAATGCATTTTAAAGGGTTGATAAGGACATTGAGGGGCCTTGACGTTCTGCCCACTTAGTCGGCCACTTAATTTGTCATGATGAGAAAAATAACTTACCTTTGCTTTCTATACTCAGATTCTAAAATGTCTTTCTTATTTATGAATCATTTTCTATGCTTTGCTTAGTATTGATCCTTTATTATTATACTAGTTTCATTACCCTTTTTTATTGTTAAAAAACAACTCTGACACAGCTGTTATTGAGGTCCTATGCAAATTAAATTATTTATTTATATTTAGAATATTCTTCTAGGTGTCAAAAAAGAAAAAAATAAGTAGTTCCATGGTTTTAAATTAGACTTTTTTATATCAAAAATTGAAAAGTTATGTGTTCAGCAATAGACTTTTCTTCATCATCTTTTCATTTTCTAGAAAACAAATTCGTGATTTTATAGATGCATTAAATAGTTGATTTTGCTGTTTATTAAAAAAATTATTGAATCCCGCTCACCTGGATTCAATAATTGCATTGTCAAGGAAGCGTCCCCCTGGCAGGGCCCACGGCATCTTTCATCCCCTTTAATTTCTTAGAGGTGTAAACAACACAATTTATTCTTCTTGTTCATAGCAATATAGTCATTTGTGAAAGTTTCATTAAAAACTAGCTGCTGGTAATTCAAACTCTGTGTGACTAAAGCTGCTCTTGGGTTTGAGTTATGGATTTAAGGATGATATAGTTTATTTCTGTACTACATTATTTAACTCGTACTAGGAAACAGTGCTTGAAATCCAGGTTTCATTAAGAAAAAAGTAGTTAAAAGTATGTGGGTGGAATTTTTTTTCATTTTTACTCTGATAATTATTATTATGGTAAATGAGAATCTGTCTCCAGCAAGTCCGAGCATGCCCGTGACAATGCAATTTCTGAAACACAGTATTTGTAATTCACATGCAAGTAGGAAACTCTCCTTTTGTGAAATGAAGTGGAAAGTGCTCAGTAGACTCTACCACTGTCCCAAACTTGATGAACCTTTAGAAGTTTAGTGAAAATTCAACAGGACTGTTATCCAAGTACCACATGAGCTTCTCCATGGCTACAACTGTGGTCTTCCTGAGGTAAAAATGTAGTCAGACATTCGACAATGTCAGATTTCTTCAAAACCTCCTTCAGTATAAAACCTAAACCCCTTTTCTCTGTGAGAGCAGTCACTGTACCTGTCTAGAGCTCACATATCAATTCTCTGCACTTCAGGCCTCGACCTGGATGGTCCTGCAAAACTAGTCTACTTTAGATCCCGATGGACACCCTGATTCCTGCCTTTGGATGTGTTGTTTTCTCTGCCCACACGACAGTCCCTTGGGTAAACCTCTCTGTTCAGTCATCCCTCCCTGGCCCAGGCAGAAATAAATGCCCATACAAAAACCTAATACTCCCAGGATTGTATTAGAATTGTTTAAATATCTTTCCCCACCAAAAAAGAAGACCTTTCAGGGAGAATCTCTTCTTTCTTTTCCTTGCATTTAGTTCAGTGCGTAACGTAACCCATGGAAAGGATCTACAAACACACGCATAGATGGACACTGCCCACTCGTAGCACTAGGACCAATATGTACAGCACTTAGAGAGGAGTCTTGATGTCAGGCTTTTGGTCAAGTCCTCAGCGTGTGTCTAGCCCAGGGCGAGGTGTTGTGCGCGCATCATTGGCCATTCTTACCACGGCCCTGACAGGTGGGTTACATTAGTCCTAATATTTTTATTTTGCCCTTGAAAAAACTCAAAGCAGTTAGTCAGATGGGCCACACGTTGTTACGGAGCAGAATCAGATGTGCACCCAAGTCCCCAGCAAGGCCAGTGCTCTCCCCAGCACACCCAGCTGCCTTTGGATTACTGTCGAGATGCTGAAAGACGCAAATTGGATTTTGATTTAATCTTTTCCGTTTCTTTCCAGCTCCAAGTACAGCCCAGTATGGAATTACCGGGAGCGCTGATGTTCTTTTCTCCTGCTGGTCCCTTGTGTTGACACTGTCCTCATTCACCAGCATATTCTACCTGAAGAATGCCATTCTACAATAAATTTAAAGACCCATAAAAGGCTTTTAAGGATTCTCTGCAAGTGCTGATGGCTGGATCCAATCTGGTACAGTTTGTTAAAAGCAGCGTGGGATATAATCAGCAGTGCTTACATGGGAGCGATCGCCTTCTGTAGAATTGCTCATTATGTAAATACTTTAATTCGACTCTTTTTTGATTAGCTACATTACCTTGTGAAGCAGTACACATTGTCCTTTTTTTAAGACGTGAAAGCTCTGAAATTACTTTTAGAGGATATTAATTGTGATTTCATGTTTGTAATCTACAACTTTTCAAAAGCATTCAGTCATGGTCTGCTAGGTTGCAGGCTGTAGTTTACAAAAATGAATATTGCAGTGAATATGTGATTCTTTAAGGCTGCAATACAGGCGTTCTGTTCCCTGTTTCAATAAGTCAATCCACATTTACAAAGATGCATTTTTTTTTCTTTTTTGATAAAAAAAGCAAATAATATTGCCTTCAAATCATCTCTTCAAAATATAACACATATCTAGATTTTTCTGCTCGCATGACATTCAGGTTTCAGGAATGAGCCTTGTATTATAACTGGCTGTGCAGCTCGGCTTCTCTTCCCTGTAAGTTCAGCATGGGTGTGCCTTCATAAAATAATACTTTTCTCCTTGTCTCCAACTAATATAAAATCGTTTTGCTAAATCCTGCAATTTGAAAGCAAAAATAAGCTGTCATGATAAAGTTAAACTATATACACCATCTCTGAAGACTGAAGGAGCTATTGAACTGTAAAAAAAAAATCTCTTCCTCATTACCAGTGGGGTTTGAGAAGTTTGTCCCACAATAAACTCAGCTTTTCTAATGAGAAACAATTTAATAACATAGTACCATAAATATACCATATGGCTTCTTTAGTGGTAGCTAAATGTTAGATCCTCTGTGGGATGTAATTCCCTTCAAAATTACAGCACAGTTCACTCAAGGGATTGCATAGCAATACAGAATCTCTTCCTTTCACTACCCCGAGCCAAAATTTGTAAGATGGTGCATCAGAAAGGACGCAAAGTCCTACCACCTACTAGCATAAGAGTGGGAAGTGCTCATAATTAATTTGGTGTCATGGTCGGTGACTTAGTACGACAGAGACAGGGTTCCTGCGGACAAGGGCATTTTACATGTTTTCCATCTGAGAATATCAGTTGATAGTCTGGAATACATGTTATAGTTTTAAAAAGTTCTAAAATCTACTCTAACAAATGTCACACATTGATATGTAGGAGATTAATCCCCCAAATAACTAATTCTTTGATGAAATCTTTCTCCATAGCCATTTCAGCTCAAATAAATGAAGCAAAAAAAAAAAAAAAAAAAAAAAAAAACCAGGTTGATTTATGATTACCTTGTTTGTGTAAGGGATTATAAT
>CAUYPK010030341.1:0-14171 GCA_963574355.1 Loris lydekkerianus
CTGGAGAGCTGGTTTAGTTATGGCAAATTTCTTCAACATGTGAATGTCATTGAAGTATTTAATTTCTTCATCATAAATGAAGCTCAGTTTAGCTGGGTACAGGATCCTGGGTTGAAAGTTATTTTGTTTTAGGAGATTAAAAGTCGATGCCCATCCTCGTCTAGCTTGAAAGGTTTCAGCAGAGAAATCTGCAGTTATTCTAATATTCTTGCCCTTGTAGGTGATGGTTTTCTTTCATCTGGCAGCTTTCAGAATTTTCTTCTTCATATTAACTTTAGTGAAATTAATTATGATGTGTCTGGAGGATGTCTTATTTGGGTTGAGTCATACTGGAGTTTTGAAACTGTCTGCTATCTGAATTTCATAATGTATTGGCATGTTTGGAAAGTTATCTTTCATAATCTCATGGAGAACAGGCTCTGTGCCTTGTGAAGCCACTTCATCACTTTTCGGGATCCCTATAAGACGAATATTGGGTTTCTTCGAATTGTCCCAGAGCTCTCTGAGAGAGTGAATTGTTTTTGCCCTCCATTTCTCTTCCTCTTTGAGAGTTTTCGAGCGTTCGAAAGCATTGTCTTCAATGTCAGAAATCCTTTCTTCTGCTTGCTCCATTCTGTTACTGAGGGATTCTACTGTGTTTCTCAGATCTTTGAGGGATGCAACTTCTTGTCTCAATGTGTCAAAATCTTTGGTCATTTGGTCTTTGAACTTGTTGAATTCTTGAGATATCTTTTGGGTTACTGCTTGGAATTCTAATTTGATCTTATTTGCTATCCAGATTCTGAATTCAATTTCTGACATCTCAGCTATTTGTTTGTGCATAGCATCTTGTGCTGTGTCTGCCCCATTGATCCTTGGAGGAGTTGATCTACTCTGATTATTCATATTGCCAGAGTTTTTCTGTTGATTTCGCCTCCTGATTGTTTTTTACCATTGCCTCTGGCTGTTCTCAGAGTTGGGGAGGTTTCTCTCCAAGATTAGACCCCAGTGGGATCACTCTATTGTTGCTGGATCTTTGTAGGGAGTCACCCTGTGTAGTTCCTCTGGGGCTGCCCCAGCCAGGGAGTTCTGGCTGTGGAACCAGCTCCAGAGTGTGGCAAACCTGGATCCATCAACAGGGCGGGGGGTGGTGCACACAGTTCTGGGAATGCCTGGCACCCTGTGACTTTGGCACAAAGAGCCCATGGCTCTAGCAGTCTCTGGCCAGGAGAAAGGCTCTGTGCAGTGGCAGGGAGGGCTCCAGAATGCACACGGCTACCACAGTCCCTGGCCAGACGAGTGGGCCTGTGTGGAGGCAGGGAGGGTACAGGATGGAGGATGCAGGGTTGCGTGGCTCCTGCAGTTCCTGGTCAGGGCATGTGGAGGCCTGCTGGGCATTAGTTGCTGGTCGGGGGTCATGGTGCAGATCTTATGGAGGTCTGCACGATACCAAGCCCAGGAGTTTTAGGTTGCTATGAGCTGTGACACCACAGCACTCTACCCAGGGCAACAGTCTGAGGCTCCAATATGCCAAAACTGGTCTGTCCCTGATGGTTAAGGCTTTAAGGCAGCCCAGTCCCTGCCTTTAGGCTGCTTGGTCACTAGATTACTACCTCCCACACAATCCTTGCTCTGCGACTCTGAGGGCAGAGCTTGCCAGGGCAGTTCTTTCACAATGGCTCCCTGTGGCCCACAGCTGAACACTATTAGCTCCGTCTGGCTCAGTGGCTCAGTGGCTCAATCTAGGACCCTAGACAATGCCCAAAGTTTTTTGCACTCCTGCTCAAGCTCTCCCCAAGCAGTTCAAGTCTCCCCAAGTCTAAAAACACTGAAACAGTTCACAAGTCAGGCCTTTCCTGTTTGCAGTCTCACTGCTGCTTGTACTTATGGCTGTTGGCGGGATTAGGTCGATCAAACACACTCAACCTCTTGCCAGTTTTCCACTGTTTTTGTCCTCCTCTTGGGGTCCAGAAGTCTCTTGCTGACTCCCTGTATCCTCAAAGGGATGATTATAGGCAGATCCCACCAACCAGAGATGCCTGGAGTCTTATCTCCCCAGATTCACTGTGCCCAGTTGCAGGGAAGCTGTTACTTGGTCACCATCTTGCTCCACCTCTTGATTGTGTGTTTTTTAAAAGAACAATACTGACCTGGTGCAGTGGCTCATGCCTGTAATCCTAGCCCTCTGGGAGGCTGAGCTCATGAGTTCAAGACCAGCCTGAGCTCATGAGTTCAAGACCAGCCTTAGCTAGAGCTAGAGAGAGATGTTGTCTCAATAATAATAATAATAATAATAATAAACAGAACAGCAGGTGTTGTGGTAGATGCCTGTGTTTACTGCTACTCAAGAGGCTGAGGGAAGAGAATCACTTGAGCCTAAGAGTTTGAGGTTGCTGTTAGTCTGTGACTTCATGACACTGTATCAAGGATGACAAAGTGACACTCTGTCTCAAAAATAAAACAAAACAAAATAAAATTTCTTTTGAATTGCTGTCATTCAGTAAATGCTTGTTAGTTACTAATGAGCTAGGACAGGGTGAATAAATATGACTCCTGTCCTCAAGGAGACCTTTTAAATATATTACATAGAAAAGTAAAAAGTTCCCAGAATGTGACCTGAGACATTCTTCGCATCCCTTGGTAGCTGAAGAAATATAATGTAAAGTCTGGACAAACTTTGCCTTTATGGATAAGTAGGAGAAAAGGACATGAAGGTGTCTTGGACTCACATGGAGATGGCAAGCCTGTATGTCTAAGCATGAGCATTCTTTCTACAGCATGCAGAAATAAACTATATCCCTACGGAGGAAGAGAGTCAATAAATTAGACTGGTATTAAGGAATTTTATCTTTCCACTCCCTTCCAAAGTAGGTAAGGAGATATGGACAAATTTTCTTTTAGAAAATTGAAGAAAAGTGGGTATGTGAAAATTAGAACCATTTACTGTATTTATAGAAAACTAAATATTTTCAACAGACTAGAATGATTACTGTGTTTATGGAAAACTGTTGTGGCAATCAGATCCCTATATGTGGGATTTCTCAAAATGCTTGAGAGAATCTTCACCTTAAGATTTCAATTTGCTAGAATCCAGAAGCTGAACCAATAAACCTCAGGGTGATGGCTATACACCTTACAATTGTCTCCAACTCCAAAACACTGAAGTATTTAATAATTAATAACTACTCAATAACTTAAAGACCATATTGCTGTGAACTCCACTGTTATAGAGAACTGAGATTAAGCAAAAATTAGTGTTCTTCCCCCAATAAATCATATGCTTTTGAAATGTTATAGTTTAGATTTGCTTATGCATAGCTACAATCCAATAACATAGGAGAAATAAAACACTATCTGTCTATGGTCTTCCAGCAATGTGCCTACATTGCTGTCTTTAACACTAAAGTAAACCCTGGCTGTAACTGTAAGAATATATTCTGAGCTTTCTCTTATGATGGATGTAACCTCCACACAAGACAGTCCTTGACTCTGCTGGCAACTCTGTCCACCTCTGTTCTGCTGGCATCACTATAATGCTGCTCTCCTCTACTGTGGAACAATGGGGAACAGAGGAAAAAGAGCAAGACATGTGACAATGATAGAATATTATTGCAGTCACATTATAGAGAGCATTTGCATGTACAGCCATTTTATTTCTATGAGAGAAGTGTCAGGAGTCATTCCCATTTTGTTTCTAAGGGAAATGGCCCTATTGCTAGGGATTGAGCTAAAGACTCACTGAAAAGTCCACGATAGTATAGTAGGAAGTGGTATTTTAATGTCTACTATGTGCTAGGGCTTTGGTAAGGAAATCACATTTCTTTATACAGAGCAAAATTGGCAATTCAGGAGGGAAAGTCAGGAATTGTGCTAGGACACTCAGTATAGAGACATTCTGAGGCTCTGGCAGACATTGAGTATCCCTGGAACTAGAAGATTCAGAAATCTTTTGTAATACACACTTGAAAGATCAGAAGAATGGTAGTAATGCAGTTCCATTTCAAAGAAAAGCAATCTAATAGTTCAGTGTCTACCATGAATCACCCATGTAAATACCTTACATAGACTCTTGTTTAATCTGCACCACCACCTTGTGAAGGTCATGTTGTTCTTGACTCACAGACAAGGAAACTGTGGTATGAGGAGGTCAGGTAACTAACCAAAATCAACAAAATGACAATGAAGGACTTTTAAGATCATGTGCAAGTACCTGTCTCTTTTCTTTCCATTTAGTACAATAAAAATACCTGGACCTTAAGTATGAAACAAATATAAGGCTCTGAAACAAGGCCAATAGTCTAGGGACAGGGACCCTAGAAGCTAAGAGTGATAGCGTGGAACATTGTCTTGCCTTTATCCTCAAATATGGAACTGATGGAACTAAAGAGGCTACCAACTTCAAAATGCCAGTGGGCAAGTAAAAAAGACCCTAACAGAAGTTTTCCCTATACTAAAAAGACCAGAAAATGGGAAACCTAGCAAGAGAGAAAATGTTTGCACAACAATGTCTCTACTCCACCAAATGTCCCAGGAAAACTAGTAGAGAACTTAGACTCCCACCTCCAGGAGGCTGAGTAGGGAACCTGGCTAACCATTGTAACACCTGGACTTCCTCGACTCTGTAGTAGGGAAATAGCATCCCCACTTCACCTGCCTGCTGGAACTCTGTCCAAAAAAAAAAAAAAAAAAAAAAGCCGGCTGAAATGCAACATAATAATAAGATCCAGAGTTTCATCAACTTTCATCCTGCAAAAAGTATCTGTTAAGAGGATGAAAAGATAAGCTACAGAAAAGATATTTGCAAACAATCTATCTGACAAAGGACTAGTGTCTAGTATATAAAGTGCTCTCAAAACTCAATATTAAAAAGAGAATCTAATTAGAAAATGGGCCAAAGACGTGGACAGATATTTCACCCAATGGGATATGTAGATGGCAACTGAGCAAGTGATAAGAGGTTTGACATTACTAGACATCAGGGAAATGGGAATTAAAGCCACCGTGAGATATCACTACACAGCTATCAAAATAGCTAAAATGAATAGTGACAACACCAGACGCAGGTGAGAATTTAAGGAACTTGGATCACTCAAATTGCTAATAGATTACTTGCATTGCTGGTGGGAATATAGATAGTATAGACATCTGAGAAACAGTTTGGCAGTTTCTTAAAAAACTAAACATCCAAGAAATTATACTCCTGGGCATTTCTCCCATAGAAAGAAAAACTTATGCTCACTCAGAATCCTGTATATGGATATTTATGGCAGCTTTATTTATAATAGCCAAAAATTGAAGACAGCCCAGATGTCCTTTAATGGGCAAATATTTGAACAAAACAAAACAAATCAAAAAAAAAAAAAGAAAGAAAGAAAGAAAAAGAAGGAATGAACTGTTGTACATGCAACAACTTAGATAAATCTCTAGAGAATTATGTTGAATTAAAAAGCCAATCCCAAAAGGTAATATGCTTTATGATACATTTTATAAGACATTATAAAAATGATAAAATCGTAGACATGGAAGATGGATGAGTGATTGCTGGGGTTTAAGTGGGGTGAGGAAAGGCCTCAATAGGAGGGACCCTGTGGTGATGGGAATGTTTTGTATCTTAACTGCATCAGTATCAACATCCTAGTTGTTACGGGCTAAATTGGGTCCCTTCAACATTTGTATGTGGCAACCTTAACTCCCAGTACTCAGAAAGTAGTCATGTTTGGAGATAGGGTCTTTAAAGAGGTAATGAAGGTAAAATAAGGTCAGTTAGAGGGGACCTGTAATCCAAGATGACTAGTTTCCTTATAAGAAGAGGTGATCTGGACGCAGCTGGGCACTAAAGGAAGACTCTGGGAAGACACACAGAAAAGACAGCCATCTGTGAACCAAAGGAGAGGCTTCGGGAGAAACCACTCCTGCTGACTCCTCAGTCTTCCACGTACAGCCTCCAGAGCAGCGAGGAAATAAATCTCTGTTGTTTAAGTTGCCTGCACATTGTACTTTGTTGGGGCAGCCCTCGCATACTTATATACTGGTTGTAATATTGTGCTTTAGTTTTTCAAGCCATATCTTCCAGGGAAAGTGAGTGTACATGGGATCTCTTTGTATTATTTCTTACAAATGCATGCAAATCTGCAATGATTTCAAAATTAAAAAAAAAAATTGTTCAGTTATTCTGAGGTTCAAATACAGGTGTGTCTGTTGCTAATGCTGCTGATCAAGACTGACCACACCGTTGACTTGATCCTGTGTCAGAGGACCTTCACTTCTGAGGCTAAAGCAATAATCCAAGTGATGAATTCAGACTCAGGAGTTTGATGTGGGTGCTGAACTAGAGAGAGTATCACTAGTGATAGGTCAAAATGTCACGTTCTATGGGATTCTCTGATTTTCTTGATTGTCGTTCATCTCTTCTTGACTGCTTTCTTCCGCACAGAAATGACCCTGTCTCATAGACCCAGAGTTTACCATAGGGAATGACCTCAAACACTATTGCTTTCATTTTTAAGCAAAAGGCCTCAACAGTCTCAAAGGTAATAAATGCCACACGGTGTTCTGTGACTTTCCAAAAGTCATACTACTTAATGTTGAGTGCAACCATTTTGTGCTTATTAGAAACATACTGCTTTTACAAAAATATCATTGGTACCACATAGTCCTTAAACAAAAGTCACCTCTGTGGTGTCTTCAATAGAAAAAGTAGTAATCTGATGAAGAAATAGCGTTTTTCCCATGCTTAAAAAGCAAAACAAAATAAAACCTCTGTTAGACTCAAGATACTTCTATTTCTTATGTGGTAAAGGATTTGCATAAGGCATTTTCAGAAGTAATTTTGACTTTGTGAATGTTTTGCTTTATATGCTGACTTTGGAAATTAACCTCCCCATAAAATCCAATCCCACTTTGCTATTTTGACATTTCTTTTGTCTGAAAGTATTCATTAACATTTCACATAATTGCCCTGTTTCCAGAGCAAGTATGTAATTTCCTGTAAAATGGAGACTTCATAATGCATATCCAATAAAGTCCACCTTGTCTGCCACTGGTTGATGCCTTAGTCTTATCATGAGCTTAAAAGAGAGATTTTTCTGCTTTTCACCCTATTGGATCTTCCTTGAATCCTGTTGGCCATCTGCACCATAAAAATGTGACCAATAGCTTTGGGCATTTGTGATCTCAACTATTATTTAGTCATTGTTTTTCTCTCTCTTAAGTGCTCCTGACTCTTTTTTGAGTATATACTGCTAGTGATCATTGCCTGGTCAGCGCATAGAATTCTAAGCGAATTGATTAGAACACTTTCCTAATTTTGTCTTTACCATAATGGCTATGTAAATAGCAATCAAATTTTGATAATATTTTAGAGACGAGGGAAATCCAAGGTAATATGCCCGTGAGAACTCACATCCTAGTGAAATATGAAGTCAAGGGATGAGCTATCAGAAACAAAGATATTTCACTTTCTGATTAAAGGATAAGTTGCACCAGAGCTTCAAAAGGAATTTTTACAAATACTATGTACATATATTTTTCCTAATTAAAAGCAATTATGGTAAAATCTTTCACTTTATAATTTTTTCAACTGAAACATGCTTCCACAAACTACAATTATCAAGTTATCAATTATGGATAATTATGGTGTTCAGTTGATAGAATAGTAATTTAAATAGGTATCTTCAATTTATGCTTTGAGGGAAATGGACTCCTTGGCTAGTCTACATAGATTAGATGTATGGATGTTCTTTATGAAAGTCATTAGATAAATTAAATCAGTTGCTTTATGGTATTAAATGCTTCAGTTAACATCTCTAAGATTCAGAAGCTGTGTCTTAGTTTCTTTTCTTCATATTTATAACTTAGCACACTGCATCTCAATCTTTAATGACAAGCACTCATGGCAATGTTTATATCCTGGCTTTCTGGTTCTAGGTATCAGTCAGCTATTATAAAATGACACTTGTTGGCCCTTAGAAGCAGAGTGGACCACCGGTCTGATAATCAGTTTGCACAAACTGAATGGCATTTTCCCTTTTGGACCATTATTTATATTTTGTTTTGCCTTTTCCAAATCAATAATAGTTTGGTATTCAGCAGTTAGTTTTTTCTTGATTTTGTGCTGGTATGCTGGCAGCAATATGGCACTTTGTCTAAGAGGTTGTATTTATTTTTTCTCCATATCCTTATTGTACCAGAAACAAAAATGAATGATCATATTCCATCTTTATAAAAATCTTGGAGGGCAAATCTCCATTAATATATAATCACATCTGGCAAATATTGATTTTATTGCTATTTTAAACCTCAAACTTATAAAGCCATCCTTCTATTTTCTCCCCTAGGCGAGGCTGTTTAAATAAGCCATCAATATATCTAAAATATGAAGTCAGAAGAATAAAAATCTTACCTGGGATTAGAAAATATAGTAGGAAAAGAAAACATCTGGGAAGATTTACAGACATGGAAGCTTTCAGACTGACCCTAGAAATATCAGTCGGTAAAGATACCTACTTCCAACTCTCTCAAGTCATCTGTACAATGACAACTTGTACATGTCTCTTTATATTTGCATATATATATATATATATATGCATCCTTCTTAAACAATCACTACCTTAAAGGTAACCACAGTGTCCTATTACTAAGCCCCTATTGTGTGCCAGACATAAAGAGATGATACTTGGTATTCAGATATTAAAATTTATAGACTTTACAGCCATTGTTTATCTATGATTAGAAATGAGAAAAGACGAGAATTGAATTTTAGATCTGATGATTAATGGGATAATAAGAATTAAACAGAAAATCAAAAGAATGTGTTTGCAGCCTGTTTTAACTGAGCTTCCCCTAAGAAAACATGCCTCAGATAATTCTTTTGTGCACATATTTTATTTTGGGAAGTGCACTCAGGGAACAGAAGAGGGGGCCCTGAGATGAGTGAAACAGAAAAGAGGGAGAGCTAGTCCTAGGGTATGTTGTTCAGCTGACTGTCCCCATGTGGAATTAGTGCTTAGTCCTCCTGAAGACACTGTAGGAAACCTTATAGAGGCCCCAAGATTTTCTTTCCTCTGCCACACTATGGAAAAATAAGTCGTGGGCCACACATTGAATACACAAACACCAATGAAAACTGATTAGCAAAAAAAGTGGTCCATGCAGATTTTTCATGATATCTGACACCACAGATAAGCAAAGTTCTCACAAAATCAGCATGCAGCCCACAGGCTGCAGATTGGACACCTATGTTGTAGAAGACCCTTCAGGGTTGTTGACAGAGACACAGAAGAGAGAAGCAGCTCAGTCCCCACAGGCAAAAATTTATACCACAGGGTGTTAATGTTCCCTGTTTGAGGAGTCTCACTAGGAGGCAGGGAATCCCTAGGACAACAAGAAGACACAGTAGGGCTGAGATGAGGTGCTGTCAAGGGCACCTGTGTAGAGCTGGTTGACTCAACAATGGCCTGGGCAAAAAAGGTGAGTGGGGGAGTATGAGAGGGACCTGGTAGGTGTTTGTGATGCCAGCTTTTATACTAATTCACTGGGTGCATCATTTGTTCACTTTTAGCATCTGTTTTCTCATCTTGATGGAGGAAGGAGGATCAAACCCAGTTTCCCAGAGTGATCATTAAGAGAGTTGCACTTTGAAGCAATTTAAAGGATAACTCACTGCAAAACTAGAATTATTGAGTCTATTTTAGACCTGAGACATACAGAGATAACCAAGAAAACAGAGAACCAAGAGTAGGTCACAGGATGCATGTGGAAGGCCACAGGAAGCCGCAGCACTGCTGTTGCTATGTCAACTAAAAATAATAAAAATTAAAATAAATTGACACAGGCATCAAAGAAAATAGCATTTATTTGGGAAATAAATCATTTCAATTCAAGTAATACCAAATCAGGGCGGCCCCAGAATAGTGTTTTGCAGGGCAAAAGAAGGAGAGGTTTTTTTTTTTTATAAGGTATTGCCACAAACAGTTGTTTTTGGAGACAATTCATTGGCTATGCAGAAATCCTAAATCGCAAACTCACTCTGTTAATTAGGGTACTCCCTGGTGAGAGATGGTGAAGGCCAGGGGGTACTGACTTCAGTTGCTATTCAAGTTTATTGGGACATGCTGCAGCTTGACCTTTAGAAGGTGAGTGCAATCCTGTCACAATCTCTTAATTCCACTTTAAAGCCTTAGCCTTAATTACTTCATTTTCTTTCCACAATAAGGATGGACCAGGAAAGGAGGACATGCACAAAAGATGACAAGAGCCACTTTTAGCATCCTGGAAAATAAATATGTGAATTTAACACCTCAAGAGTTCCACCAGCTAAAATACTAGGAGACTGCTTCTTGCTAGAAACAAATATTGATTGGAGTGATTCAGCAAAAGCCTAATTAATGTAGATGATTATACCTCCTTTGCCTCTGAGACCAATGTAAGGTCTTCTCCATTTCAGTCCTGTCTGTCCACCTTGCAGCTTTAGAATTCAAACTCACTTTCTTCTGCAGTGTTTTGACTGTAGGAGAGACTCAAGTTGGGTTATTATTCTTATAATGTCAGCCCTATTTGACCTCTAAGGATTCAGCTAGTAGCTACTTTCCCATCCCCAACTTACATGATAGTTCTTTCATTTCATCAGAACTTTTGCAAATGTATTACTGTATATACTCTAGTATAAGCCGAGTTTTTCCGGCACAAAATTTGTGCCGAAAAACCCGAACTCGGCACAAATTTTGCGCCGAAAAAACTCGGTTTGTACTCGAGTATATATGGTGTTAAATGCCAACATTACTTTAAATTCTCCTCTTTAAAGACATTATGGAGGAAGTTTGCAGAGGAGGAACTCAACCTAGAATTGAAGTAGTAACAGATAAGTCTCTGCAAGCAGTGATTCTATAGACCAGGGGTCCTCAAACTGCGACCTGCGGGCCACATGAAGTGGTGTGAATTGTATTTATTCCCATTTTGTTTTTTACTTCAAAATAAGATATGTGCCATGTGCATAGGAATTTGTTCATAGTTTTTTTTTTTTTTTTAAACTATAGTCCAGCCCTCCAATGGTCTGAGGGACAGTGAATTGGCCCCCTGTTTAAAAATGTTGAGGATGCCTGCTATAGACTCCCTAACATGAAGTCCTACTGATTCCTACCACTTCCATTCCAGCTCAGGTATCCCCTTCCTGGATGGGGAGTGACAAGTACATTGGAAAGAAAAGGTACATAACACAAAACTGTGGATCTCATCTTCAATGGTGGCATAAATTTCATGATAACGTTTGCTGTGATGTAAACCTCACAGCAACCCTTATGTCTCAGCCATTGAGATTTCTAAAAACCTTAGTTCTATTTTTACCTCCAACTATCTCTGCATAACTTAAATCTTTGTATGCACATGATATTTCATCTTTAAACTTCAAATATATAGTTCTATTTTGAGATTTCATGACAGTCTGTTCTCCCCATGTGTATGCTTTAGGATCTTAGATAGTTCCCAAAACTAACCTTAGAGTGTCTGTGATGTACCAGAGACTATATGACCCTAGAGATTTAGAGGAGAAAGCTGGGATTTCCTGCATCTTTTAATGAAGTTCCAGTTGGATCTTATTTTCATAGTCGATCTTATTAAATAATGATAAATGTTGGCATGGGTGATTTTGGAGGTTCTGGAAGGGGGCCTGAGGCTCCCGACTTGGCCTCTAGTAGGCAGTAGAATGCTCACTCCAGGTGACTCCTGAGTTCAAGGAGGGGGTCAAGAAAGGGAGGGGGAAGAAGGGAGGAGGAAATCACCAGAGGCACTTTGTCCTTTCCCTGAGTGTTCAGGTGTGGCAGCAGGTTAAAGGAAGTGTGGTGTGTAATGCACAAAGGCTCAAACACTAGTCAGGGCGCTCTGTTCATATGCTCAAGGGATTTATGTGCTATGCTAAAGCTTGGATGGCATCCTTCAATCCAGAAGACTCCTATTCATTGTCCAAATATAGTACTTTTTTGCTTCCTTTGTAACTTTCATTCCCATACATTCCACAAGCAAACATTGACCATCTACTATATAGTAGTATGTGGTAGGCATAATGCTAGTTGTCGGGGATACAAAGCTGACTAAAGCTTGGCTCCCATCATCTACCGTGTGTGCTGGCAAGCATGTGATACAGTGGGCAGGGGAGAGAGATTAAGCTATGTGATAGCATAGAGGTGGGGCACTGCTAAGCTCTTCCTGTGGAGTTCAGGGAAGTCTTTACAACGAAGTGACTTTCTGTAGGGCACGGTTCTTCCTTGAAAAACAATGAGCTCCCACAACAACTAGCTGCATACTCTGCAGGAAACTAAACAGGTTTGCTAGGGACATGAAGGTCAGATAGCCCCATCCTGGGAAGCTACCTGTGTTATACTGATGGCCAAGGTTGACCCACTTAGCATGGAAACCACAGTGCACTACTCCTGTCAGTCAATGGTTAGCTGCTCCATTACATTATCTATCACCTCCTGATTTCTGACCTTAGAAATCTGTTCTGACTCAAATCTGGGTGGGGCTTAATTTGAAGGAGAAAGTCCTAGATGATATCTAGGTTTCCTTACTAGGCTATAAATGGTCAAACATACTTTAGACTTTACCCTCAGAGAAACTCATATTCATCATTTCTCCTTCTCATACGAAAATTTGATGTTTATTCGATGGCCTACTCAGCATTTGATTAGAAGGTATGGATTTATAAATAAGGTAAGGATTTCTAAGTTTTTTATACCTAGAACTTAAAAGTGGGTATGAATAAATCAAATATGTTTTTATTTGACATTTTATTTTTCTGTTAGAAGCAAATTGGGACTGGTCTTTTAAGTTGATTTCGTGCATATAATAGGTAAAGTGCATATGTGCAAAGAAAATGCTTAGTAAAAGGTTGTCTTGAAGGATCAGGCTGATATATTTCAAATAAAAGAACTTAGCAAAAAAAGAGCTAAAGTTCTAATATTCTGATAAAGTAGTGAAAAAGAGATGAGAAATGTTTGTTCTGAAGTGTTCTGGGACTTTTTATCTCTGAGGATATATTCTTACTTATAATTGTTTATCTACTTAGACTTCAGAGTTTTGTGAGTGGTTCTAAGGAAGCACTTTTATCCATCCCTACCCTTCTGTGGTAGAAAAGAACACAAAAGGAGGGTAACAGTGGTTTTCTAGCAGAAGAATCAAGTGATCTTTCAATTCTAAGAAATCTCTACTGTCTCAAGGAAGAGTCAGTAAGTTTATCTCATTTTTAGTGCCTAAAAATTATTTAAAACGTTAAGATTTAATTCTCATTAGGCTACTACTGTTTGGGACTTTTGGCAGTAGAAAAAAATGAAGTGTTAAAGTGTAATTTAGGTTTCTTGTTACTGGTATCTAACAAACAAAACTTGAGTCTCCCTATTTCCTAGAAACTTGTAGGAAACCCTTTTTGTCCAGAACAGTAAACTGGTGCCATATCCCACATTTATAAACATATTTTAATTAAGAAGATATGCTCCTGGTCAAGAGCATAGTCTGCAGAACCAAATAATCCTTTGTGTGCTTGCCTGCTCCACCATTAACTAGCCATACTTTCCTCTGAGTCATAGTTTCCTAATCTGTAAAATGGGGTAGGCAGGTGTCCTAGATTTCCTGCGAGGATTCAATGAAATGCCTCAAAGATTTTAGCAAGGTGCTTGGTAGAAAGTGTCCAACAAATATTATGAAATATATAAACGACAATTTTTTTTTTATATTTTGCTATGAGTGGCATAAAAGTGAGTTGATTTTTTTTGCACTTTATATATATTTTTTATTAAATCATAGCTGTGTACATTAATGTGATCATGGGGCACCAGGCACTGGTTTTATAGACCATTTGACACATTTTCATCACACTGGTTAACATAGCCTTCCTGGCATTTTCTTAGTTATTGTGTTAAGACATTTACATTCTATATTTACTAAGTTTCACATATACCCTTGTAAGATGCACCATAGGTGTAATCCCATCAATCACTCTCCCTCCGCCCACCTCCCCCCTTCCTCCCCTCCATTTCCCCCTTCCCCCTATTCTTAGGTTATAACTGGGTTATAGCTTTCATGTGAAAGCCATAAATTAGTTTCATAGTAGGACTGAGTACATTGGATACTTTTTCTTCCATTCTTGAGATACTTTGCTAAGAAGAATATGTTCCAGCTCCATCCATGTAAACATGAAAGTTAAA
>CAUYPK010030343.1:0-38141 GCA_963574355.1 Loris lydekkerianus
TAAATAGGGAATCTTTTCCCCACTGAATGTTTTTAACTGGCTTGTCAAAGATCAAATAACAGTAAGTAGCTGGATTCATCTCTTGGTTCTCTATTCTGTTCCAGACATCTACTTCTCTGTTTTTGTGCCAGTACCATGCTGTTTTGATCACTGTCGATTTATCGTATAGTCTGAGGTCTGCTAGGGTGATTCTTCCTGCTTTGTTTTTATTTCTGAGTAATGTCTTGGCTATTCAAGTTTTTTCTGATTCCATATAAAATGAAGTATTATAATTTCAAGATCTTTAAAGTATGACAGTGGAGCTTTAATAGGGATTGCATTAAAATTTTATATTGCATTGGGTAATATGGACATTTTAACAATGTTGATTCTTCCCAGCCATGAGCATGGTATGTTTTTCTATCTGTTAACATCTTCAGCTATTTCTTTTCTTAGAGTTTCATAGTTCTCTTTATAGAGATCTTCCATGTCCTTTGTTAGATAAACTCTCAAATGTTTCATCTTCTTTGGCACTACTGTGAATGGAATAGTGTCCTTAACTCTTTTTTTAGCTTGACTATTATTGGTATATATAAAGGCTACCGATTTATGAATGTTGATTTTGTAACATGAGACTCTGCTGTATTCCTTGATGACTTCTAAGAGTTTTGTAGTAGAATCCCTAGTGTTTTCCAGATATACAATCATATCATCTGCGAAGAGGGAAAGTTTGATCTCTTCTGGCCCTATGTGGATACCCTTGATCGCCTTTTCTTCCCTAATTGCAGTCCCTAAAATTCCCATTACAATGTTAAAGAGCAGTGGAGACAATGGGCAGCCTCGTTTGGTTCCTGATCTGAGTGGAAATGATTTTAATTTAACTCCATTCAATACAATATTGGTTGTGGGTTTGCTGTAGATGGCCTCTGTTCGTTTAAGAAATGTCCCATCTATACCAATTTTCTTAAGTGTTCTGATCATGAAGGGGTGTTGGATATTATCAAAAGCTTTTTCTGCATCAATTGAGAGAATCATATGGTCTTTGTTTTTTAATTTGATTATGTGGTGAATTATACATATAAATTTACGTATATTGAACCAACCTTGAGCCCCTGGGATAAAACAGACTTGGTCATGATGTATATTTTGTTTGATGTGTTGCTGGATTCTCTTCATTAGGATCTTGTTGCATATTTTTGCATCTATATTCATTAGTGAGATTGGTCTATAATTTTCATTTCTTGTTGGATCTTCTCCTGGTTTGGGGATCAGGGTGATGTTTGCTTCATAGAACGTGTTGGGTAGTCTTCCTTTTTTTCTACATTTTGAAACACGATGAGCAGTATAGATACTAGTTCCTCTTTAAAGGTTTGGTAGAATTATCATGTGAAGCTGTCTTGTACTGGGCTTTCCTTTTTAGGAATATTTTGTATGGTTGATGCTATTTCAGAACTTGATATAGGCCTGTTCAACATTTCCACTTTATTCTGGCTAAGTCTTGGAAGGTAATGTGATTCCAAGTATTGGTCAATTTCCTTCAGTTTTTCATATTTCTGAGAATAAAGTTTTTTGTAATATTCATTAAGAATTTTTTCAATTTCTGAAGAGTCTGTTGTTATTCCATCTTTGTCATTTCTGATTGATGACATTAGATATTTTACTGGTTTTTTTCTGGTTACGTTAGCCAAAGGTTTACTTATTTTTTTGAACTTTTCAAAAAAAAACTTTCATTTATTGATCTGTCATATAATTCATTTGGTTTCAATTTCATTTAATTCTGCTCTAATTTTGGTTATTTCTTTTGTTCTACTGGGTTTGGGGTTGGAATGTTCTTCCTTTTCCAGTTGCTTGAGATGTCCGATTAAGTTGTTAACTTCCTCTCTTTCCATTCCTTTCCATTCTCATGAGAAAGGCTTGCAGTGCTATAAACTTCCCTCTTAGGACTGCCTTTGCGGTACCCCAGAGGTTTTGATAATTCATGTTTTCCTTGTCATTTTGTCCCCAAAATTTGTCAATTTCCTTCTTAATCTCATCTCTGACCTAGCTATCATTCAGCATAAGGTTATTTAACTTGCATATTTTTGTATGAGTATGCAGATTCCTATTGTTATTGAGTTCAACTTTTATTCCATGGTGGTCCGAGAAGATGCAAGGAATAATTTACATTCCTTTATATTTACTGAGGTTAGACTTGTGACCTAAGATGTGATCAATTTTGGAGTATGTTCTGTAGGCTGCTGGGAAGTATGTGTATTCAGTTTAGGTGGGATGAAATGTTCTGTAGATGTCTGCTAAATCCAAATGTTGGATGGTTAGGCTTAAATCTAATATTTCTTTGCTGAGCTTCTTATTGGAGGATTGATCCAACACTGCCAAAGGAGTGTTGAAATCTCCAACTATTATGGAGCTGGAGGAAATCAAGTTGCTCATGTCTGTTAGAGTTTCTCATAAATTGAGGTGCATTCTGGTTGGGTGCATAGAAATTAATAATTGAAATCTCATCTTATTGAGTATTACCCTTAACAAATATGAAGTGATCATTATTATCCTTCCTTACTTTTGTTGGTTTAAAGCCTATTTAGTCTGAAAATTGCAACACCTGCTTTTTTCTGATTACCATTTGCCTGAAATATGGATGACCATCCTTTCACCCTGAGTTTATATTTGTCTTTTAAGGTGAGATGTGATTCTTCTATGCAGCAAATATCTTGCCTGAGTTTTTGTATCCAGTCAGCTAACCTGTGCCTCTTTAGAGGACAGTTTAAGCCATTCACATTAATGAAGAATACTGATAATTCTGGTAAAATTTTGGGTATCAAGTTTTTCGAAAGTCCAGTGGACATTTTTAATCCTTTCATCACTGTGGAAGTTGGATTTTGATCAAAAGTTTCTGAGTGAGTTTATTTTTGTGGTAGAGGATTGGGCTGGTCATTATGGAGGATAGGTCTGAGAATATTCTGAAGAGCTGGTTTTGTTATGGCAAATTTCTTCAACAGATGAATGTCATTAAAGTATTTAATTTCTCCATCATGAATGAAACTCAGTTTAGCTGAATACAGTATCTGGGATTGAAAGTTATTTTGCTTTAGGAGATTAAAAGTCAATGACCAGCCTCTTTTGGCTTGAAAAGTTTCAGCAGAGATATATGCAGTTTTTCTCATATTCTTTTCTTGTAGGTAATGGCTTTCTTATGTCTGGCTGCTTTGAGAATTTTTTCCATAGTAACTTTGGTGAAGTTAATTATGATATGCCTGGGGGATGTCTTATTGGGATTGAGTTTGGTGGGGTTCTGAAACCGTCTGCTGTCTGAATTTCAGAATCTCTAGGCATGTCTGGAAAATTCTCTTTCATAATTTCATGGAGAAGGGCCTCTGTGCCTTGCGAGGCCACTTCATCACTTTCAGTGATTCCAATGAAGCAGATATTAGCCTTCAAATTATTCCAGAGCTCTCTGTGAGAATAATTCATTTTTGTTCTCCATTTCTCTTCCTCTTTGAGAGTTTGGGAGCATTCAAAGGCTTTGTCTTCAATGTCAGAAATCCTTTCTTCTGCTTGCTCCACTTTGTTACTGAGGGCTTCCATTGTATTTTTCAGTTCTTTGAGGGCTGCAATTTCTTGCGTCAGTGTGTCAATATTTTTGCTGGCTTTGTCTTTAAATTCATTAAATTCTTGAGATGACTTGAATTTCTCCTCGAATTTTTAATTCCAAATTTTCCTCCATCCTATTAATCTTGTTTGCAAGCCAAATTCTGAATTCAATTTCTGACATCTCGGCTGGCTGTTTATGAATGGGATCTTCAGTTACATCTGCCATATCTTTTCTTGAGGGGGTTGATCTATTCTGGTTATTCATGTTAACAGACTATTTCCACTGATTTCTCCCAATGATTGTTTCACACCATTTGATTTTTCCCCTGGAGCTTTGTCAAGGACCCATACAGTGCTATGGCCTGAGAAACTGGAGACCTGTTTGGTGTGGTGGGGCTAAGTGGTTCTGTCTTGTTTTCAGCTGGTGTGTGTTTAACCCTAATGAAACAGTTACTCTGGGTTGAAGTCTCAGCTGTGGAGAAATACCAGCAATTAAGTCACCTCACCACCCACAGGCAACAATTGGAAAAGGAAAATCAAACCTTACTACAACCACACACCCAGAGTACCACTGTTATAGTCCTTGGGCGATTGGCTCAGTTCAAAAAGTCCAAATCAATTGTCTCAGTCAGCACCTGTCTCAGGTGGGAGAGTTTAAAATGTCTCTGGCAACTAGATCACAGGGGTCTGCTGACTACTCAGATATGGCTGGCTCCAGTGATCTGTGGAGTCAGGAGGACCCACCCAGCAAATATATTAGTCTGGTTGATGCCAGTCTATTAGTATTAGTAAGGTTGATGCCTCCTTCCCCACCTTGTACCTCTGTCACACCCAGTCACTGATCGCCCCATAGGGCTGTGACCCAGTTGCCTATAGTGAACAGATACTCCAGGGGTTTTCACCTGCCTGAATTACAAGGAAATCTATTTCTGCTCAGCCAGGTTGCTGCGTTTTGCCTCTATCTAACAGGGGAAGGTGAGGCCTAAAAACCTCAGGCACTTGATAGAGGCTTGGGGGTGTTCACTCAGTTCCAGCCCCGCCCCTTATTGATGTTGCTGACAGAACCAAAGAGAACAACTTTGCGGGAATTGGTTTCTATCCCTGCTTAATTCCCCTGCAGAAGAGAAGGTGGTTTGAGTTTCCAGAGCCAGTGCCTCAGGCCCTGTCTTTGCTCCTGCAGGTTTGCCTTCATTTACTTGTCAGTTCTAGCCTCTTGTCTTCCTTTTCCTAAAGGCTGACGATCCCCTGATGGCCGGGTGTGGCTTGGGCTCAGTAAAGTGGTCCACTGGGTCAGCCCTGCCCTGGGAACTTCCCAGCTCTGTGCATGCCTTTCTAGTCCCCGCGTTCCACCCAGGCTGGTACCTCCTCAGGCATACCCTTTACTCACGGGGCCTGCGTTTCCGTCCCATATCTGTTCCATGGTGGGTGCCACCTGAGTAGATGCCTAGCATCCTCTGGTTGCCCAGGGAGACCGGGGGTGTGGCTTCAGAATATCTGGGAGTAAGCCCTATTGTTGCCAAAAGACGGTTGCTGCTCTGTGCCTCAGGGCACCACCACTCTGGTGTGGTTTCCTCTCAGCCCACTGTCCTCTCCTCACTTCCATGCCGCAGAGTCAGCACTAACCGGTTGCAGTTTAGGTCCTGTCCACACCCCTCAAGAAATCAACCAAGAATCTGAACTCCTGGGGGTCAGGCCTCCAGACCTCAGAGTGAGAGTGGAGGGGAGTGCTGGGAGCTCAGAGTTGCAGGTAGAGAATATATACAGTTTTATACAGTTTTATGCCTGGCAATAGAACACCGTGGCAACCTAGTAGTGGACGTAGGTCCAGTTTTTAGAGGGTTTCTCCCGTGAAGTTTAGTGGGAGAACCCTTGAACTCTGCTTGTTTGTTGTGGGGCACTCTGAGCCGTTCTCATGGGGGAGGGGACTCCCATCTGCTTGGTGATGGATTTTGAACCTATTGTTTGTATCCTTGGGGTTGCAGCTTGCCTCAGCGGGGTCGATGTGCATTCTTCAACCTTCTCTCTTGGTGTAGCTCTAATCCACCATGTTACTTGCTAAATTTCTGTTCTTTAACTCTCCTTCTGGATGGGAGCCTCTGTGAAAAGCTGGCTTCAGTCAGCCATCTTGTCTCCACTCCCAATTTTTGATATAATTTCAGTTTTTGTGAATTTTTTATTACTTGTTTTATAGCTTTATTATTGTCTACCCTTGAAGAATGATTCATGTGCCAAGGAGAAGAATATGTATGCATGTATTCTTCAGTTGTTAGATGACACATTCTATAATTATTTATTAGATTTCCACAAGGTATAAATATTTATTAGGTTTCCACAAAAACATACCTTGTGCATTTTGTCTACAGTATAGATAAAGTTTGATATTTTGTTATTGAGTTTCTGTCTGTATGATCTTTTCAAGATCTGTGTTGAGGTCAACAGTTTTTATAGCACTGGAATCTACTTCTCTTTTTAGCACTAATAAATATTGCCTTACATTTATAAAATATGATATTGAAATTATGATGGGGTTACAATGAATCTGTAATTCACTTTGGGCAGTATGAACGTTTTAAAAATGTTGATTCTATAAATCCATGAGCATATGTTTTTCCATTTGTTTGTTTGTAGGTTTTTTTATTTGTGTTTACCGTAAGGCTTACAAAAAATATTTTAGAACCAATCATTTTAAACTAATTGCATCTTAACTCTGATTATAAAAAACAAACGACCAAAGATAGAGCTAAAGCAAAATTTTATAGTTTTTGACATTTTGTTTTTATTTACATTTTTATACTTTCCATTTCTTCAAAGTTTGTTATAATTATTATTTTTGATAAGTTTGTCTTTTATTCTTTCTACTCAAGATGTGAATGCTTTACAGACTGCAATGACAGTGATATAATATTCTGTGTTTCTTAGTTGTTAATATTCTTTTATTTCAGATTGAAAGAATCCCTTTAACATATTTTTTTTTTGAAAAGTATTATGTTAACAAAACCTATCAGGTTTTGTATGTCTTCATTTCTGCTTCACATCTGAAGGACATTTTGTGTAATAATATTCAAAGATGAAAGTGTTTCCCCCCACTATTTTAAATATATTATGCCCCTCTCTTCTGACCTATAAGATTTCCATTGAAGTCTGCCACCAGGCATATTGGAGCTCTTTTATATTTGTCCCTTCTTGCTTTTCTTAGGATTCTTTATTTACCTATGATCTTGAGAGTTGGATTATTAGATGCCTTGAAGTAGTCTTATTTGGGTTAAATCTGTTTTGTGTTATATGCTATTTTTTCTACCTGAATATTGATATTTTTCTCTAGGCTTGTAACTTTTTCCTGTTATCATTTCTTTCAACAAACTTTCTACCCCACGCTTTCTCTCTTTTTCCTCTTTAAGACCAGTAACTCTCAGAATTTCCTTTTTTAGGCTGATTTCTAGATCTTATAAGTATGCTTCATTCTTTTCTGTTCTATTTACTCTTCTGACCGTGCATTTTCAAATAACCTGTCTTCAAGCTCACCAATTCTTTCTTCTACTGGATCAATTCTGATGTTCAGAGACACTGATACATTTTTCATTTTGTCAATTGAAATTTTTAGCTCAGAATTTCTGCTTGATTTTTAAAATTATTTCAATATCTTTGCTAAATTTCTGACAGGCTTTACATTCTTTCTCTGTGTTGAGTTGAAGTTCATTGAACTTCAATCGGAATAGCTATTTTGAATTCTCTATCTGGAAGGTCATATATCTCCATCACTTTGGGATTGGTAACTGATACTTTACTAGGTTGATTTAGTGAGGTCATGCTTTCCTGGATGTTCTTGATGCTTTTGTATATTTATTGATGCCTGGGTATTCAAAAGTTAGGTATTTATTCTTATCTTCACAGTCTGAGCTTTTTTGTAGCTTTCTTACAAGGGCTTTCCAGTTATTCAAAGGAGTGTTGTGACCTAAGTCTTTAGTCACTGCAGCTGTATCAGCAGTAGAGAGCACCCCAAGTCTAGTAACATAGCAACTCTTAAGGACTCCTAGGGAAATCACATTGGTAGACTTTGATAAGATGCAGAAGAATTCTATGGATTACCATATAAAGTCTCTCATTGTTTTCCATCACTTTCTTCCAAAGAGAAGGAATCTCACTCTCTGTGCTGGGCTGCCTGTAGTTGGTGGAGAGGTGATGTGAACACTCCTCCATGGTCAGCACAACTGGAACTGCACCAGTCATACCTAAACCAAGCATAGTGCTTGGTCTTGTTCAGGGCTTATTGTGACTATTGCCTGTATCTAGTCAAAGCCCAGAGGCTCTTTAATCAGCAAAAGGTGAATACTGGCAAGTGAATCCTGGCTCTTTTCTTCAGGGTAGTGTATTCCCTTCTGGCTGAGGGTGGGCCTAGAAATGCCATTAGAGCTAAGGCCTAGAACTGGAAGCTTCTAGATTTTTCTTGGGATTTTATTTTACTGTGGCTGCAATTGCATCTAAGTCATAAGACACAGTCCTCTATATTCTTGCCTTTTCTTTCCCCAAGCAGGAGAACCTGAGCCTGAGGTTCACCTCCTGGGGTTGGGAGAGGAGTGATACACTCTTCCTTTCCTTGTGGCCTTCGAATTTATTCTGAACCGCAGGCCACTTTAGTTCATGGTGGTGCAGCCAGCCAGAGTTCAGCTTCCTATTGTTGGGGTGGAAATTATCCTGTGGCTGAAGCTTGTCTAAATGTTCCTTATGTAGTTACTGGCAGATTTCTACACTGTTTAGTGTCACTGTGACACTGAAGCACTAAGTTCCAATCTATTTTCAGATGACCTGATCTTATTTTATTGTGAAATCTTTAGATGAAATCTAAATTTATTTTATTGTGGAATCTAAAGATTCCACAATAAAACTAGAATAGAATGAATAAATGAATTCAGCAAAGTAGTGATAAACAAAGTCAACATTCAAAAAAACATTTGCATTTCTATATACTAACATTGAAAAATCTGCAAAAAAATTTGGGAAAATTTGAAATTCTATTTACAAAAGCATCAAAAAGACTAAAATACTTATGAATAATAAAACAAAGTAGGTAGAAGACTTGTACTACAACAACTATAAAAGATAAATTTGAAGAAATTAAAGCAGATACAAATGAATGAAAAGATGTCCTGTGTTCATGAAGAAGACAATATTATTGGTATATCCAAGTCAAATAAAAATTGACTGAAGTATTTGAATAGACATTCCTCTAGGTAGGATATGGCCAATAGATATATGAAAGGGTCTGACACTAATACTCACAGAAATGCATATCAAAACCACCATGAGTATATTACCTTACACCTATTAGAATGCCTGCTACTAAAAATCAAATGATACTCTAGGTGTGGTGGCTCATTCCTGTTATTCTAGCACTCTGGAAGGCCGAGCCAAGCAGATTGCCTGAGCTCAGGTGTTCAAGACCAGCCTGAGAGGGTGCAAGATGCTGTCTATACTAAAAATAGAAAAATTAGCTGGGCTTTGTGGCAGGCACCTTGTAGTCCTAGCTACTTGGGAAGCTGAGACAAGAGGATCATTTGAGCCCAAGAGCTTGGTATTGCTGTGAGTTATGATGATGCCATGGCACTCTATTCAGGGTACAAATTGAGACTCTAAATAAATAAATAAATAAATAAACAAATAAATAAAATTATAGCAGAATTAGTGTAGCTCTATAAAAAACAGCATGATTGTTTCTCAAAAAATTAAAAATATAACTATCATATGATCCAGCATTTCCACTTCTGAGTATATATATAAAAGAATTGAAATCAGACTTTTGAAGAGCTATCTTGTCTCTCATATTTATTACAATAGATAAGACATGGAAGCAATTCATATGCCTATCATAACTGGAAAAATGTGAGATATTATATATTGTGTGATATGTGATTTATATCATACATGTTTGTCATCCAGGAAAACATCATTATTTACAATGACCAAGATATAGAAACAACTTAAATGTTCATTAACACAAATAACTGAATTAAAAATGTGAGATATTATGTGGAATATTGACATCCATTGTGTATATATGGATGCAATATATACACACACAATGGACTATTATTCAAAATTGTAATAGTCTTTTCATTTGTCATTATATGAGTAAAATTAGAAGATGTTATGGTAAGTAATATAAGCCATACACAGGACATATACTCCATGGTATCACTTATATAATGACTCTGAAATAGTCAAACTCATAAAACTTGAGAATAGAATTGTGGTGGCCAGTGGTAGAGGGATGGAGACGTAGGGAGATATTAGTAAAGAATACACAGTCTCTGTTATCCAAGATGAATAAATCCTAGAGATTAACTATTCAACACACTGCCTATAGTTAATAATAATGTATCATATAATTGCAAATTTGTAATCAGGCTAGGTCTTATATTACATATTATTAACATGTACACAGGAACATTCAAATAATAAATAAGAAAGGGAGAGGAAACTTTTGGAAGTGATGATTAGATTAATGGAGTAGATTGTGCTGATTGTTTCATAGGTATATACTTATCTCCAAATTTATTAAGTTGTATACATTCAAAAATATTTGATACATCAGTCATCATAAAAACAGCAAATATATGACAGTAAAAATTTACCATAAACAATCCTGGAAGCCCAATGACAAGCTAGGAAAAATATTTTCAAGATATATTATAAATGACAAAAATTCATAAAATTTCGATAGTTCTTAATGATCAATATGAGTAAAACAAATTCCCCATAAAAAGGGATACCACACTCTGAAGATGTTTTTTACAAAAGAACCACAAATGACAGATAAATACCATGTAGTAATATGTAGCACTAGCACATGCTTATTGGGTGCTTGTAATTATTTCAGGTGTATTCTAAATGCCTTACAGTATTGATCACTAATCCTGAAACAAATAATTACATTAGCTGAGTAGATAATCATACAACTAATAACTAATATAATAATATAATTAGTGAGTTACTTTATTGTTCTATTACTTCTCTTACATGTGAGGAAATTCCCCAAATCACACAGCTACTGGTGCAGCCTGGAGTCAAACCCAGACAGTCTAACCTAAGATTTCACACTCTTAAAAACTCTAATAATTGCTTGATGCTGCCTGATGTTTGTAAAAATATTTAACCTGGCTAACAGTAGATCAACATAATAAATGCAAGACTTGGTTTGTTAAATGTGGAGACTTACACAACTATCAACAACATGAGTAGTTCAGTAAAAGGGACTTTCATGTACTGATTTTAAGAAATGAAATAGATCTAAACCTTCTTGAGAGCAAAGGTTAAAATGGTGCTTCCACCTTGACCCACTCATTAAGTCAAGAGAATAAAACATTAGTTATTTACATGACTAACATAAGGAGAGTGAGGAAACAAATTGTGTTAACTCTATATATTTCTAGTAGATGTTAAAAATGACATTTAAAAGAGTAAGAATGAGAATATGTTTCTTATTGTTAAAAAAAAATACAGTAATATCCCAATATTACAAAATAACATTTCACACTAATGGGTTTGTGAGAACCTCCAGAGGTTCATGACATCTCTCAACATATTAAAGAGCTAATCAGATACATACAACTTCTTAAAATAAAAAGTTGGTTTTTAATGTTTGAGTATTGGAAGATTTCATGATGACTTTTGGATTTGGGATTTTTGTGAAATATGGAATAAAAACTAGGACTACATTGCTACACTGCAACAATTAATTAGAGCTGAGTAGCTGCCCCCCTTTTGGTTGAGACACCGTGGTCTGGATTCTCCACATCTCTCTCTTCCCCTTCCCAGCATGCCTCATCCACAGTTGTATTCTGCCCACTATAATCTCTGCTAGTTCACAGTAGTGCCTACTCCCTAGAGGAAAGCAAAGGGTGGCAAGTCTAATGCATACATGTCAGTCAGATTGATAATGTATAGGTAGTAGTTTTTTCTGATTTTCTAATCAGAAAATTTCAAAAGTTAGAGAATTAAAATTAAGTCGGCATTGGCTTGTAGGCATGGTCTGGCTTACTGTTCTCACATTTGCAAAAGGAACCAAGAAGTTGTAGACAAGTATTCACTTGAAATCAGGAGCTCATTGCAAGTTACAATTGGTAGTAAAAAACACAAAACACTTTGCTCTCCCATAACAAGGAATGGTTTAGTGGAAATAATATTCACTAGAGAAAGTAACTCATATTTCAAGATTAGCCTTGACATAACTAGCAGTATAAGCTTATATTTAACATTTTAATTCACTAGGCCTCAATCTTCTGACATGTAAGTAAGAGCATATGAAATCACGATTCTCCAAGGTCCCTTTTATTCTAACATTCTACTATCTTACGCAGAAGCTGCTATCCTTAATTATAAGCTATGTTATATTTTCAGTGGTGTCTAAAAGTGTTACCTCCTAGCTCTTAAACAGTCCAGTGGCTTCCTGATCTGTTTTTCTGTTAAAAGTCATACATTACTAAAGCGAGCCTTTTATCTGGGAATCTGAGTCTATATCTTTCAATAAAGAAATCCATGAAATTCAGTAGATACTTTTCAGCCTTAGTCTCCAATATCAAATATCAATGTCTACTTCAGCACTTATTTTATATGTGCTGTAAATCAAGTTTTCTAGTTGGGTAGTTTCTATCCAGAGCATGTTTTGTTATTATTTCTTCTTTCACAGTGCTCAAACTTTTCTTTTATCATGGCAAGGGTAAGAAAATGTTGCTGAGGTGTGTTTATTTTCTAGCATAAATATGCTGACATCTGTAATTTCTGTTTGGTCCCTTTCAAGGTATCACTTTATTGTAACACAAAAATATACATTTTGACACTGTCTAGACAGAACTCTTGTTCTAAGTCAATATCAGAAATGATCCCTGTTATGTTTTACAAGGTCTAACACTATGTCTGAATTTCTCAGTTGGTGATATGTAAGGTGTAGACGTCAGATAGCTTCTAGTATTCAATTCTCAGCTCTACTCATTCCTACAGTTATAAAATTGTGCACATTACTCAATACCTCTGAGAAATTTTCCCTGTTATAAATTTATCTTATTTAAAATAAATTGAAAATGGCAGCGCCTGTGGCTCAGTGAGTAGGGCGCCGGCCCCATATGCCGAGGGTGGCAGGTTCAAACCCAGCCCTGGCCAAACTGCAACAACAACAAAAAAAAATAGCTGGGCGTTGTGGTGGGCGCCTGTAGTCCCAGCTACTCGGGAGGCTGAGGCAAGAGAATCTCTTAAGCCCAGGAGCTGGAGGTTGCTGTGACCTGTGTGATGCCAGGGCACTCTACCAAAGGGCCATAAAGTGAGACTCTGTCTCTATAAAAAAAAATAAATAAATAAATAAAAATAAATTTAAACGTTTATATGAATATTAAAAGACAAAATGTATTGAAGTGTTTAGTACTGTACTCTAATACTGGTTGTTAATAGTGTTAATATTGTTACTAACACAAAATTATATATACTTATCTACAAAAATATATTTTGTTTCTAGAAGTTGTAATAAACAGATGTGCTTAAGAAAATAAAACAATAATTTTTTTAGTGCTCGTTAGTGCCCTAAGGTCTACACAAGGAGATGCATCTGTTTTGGCTTTCTTTAGGTAAGTCCATGACATCTGGCACTTCGCTATTCAAAAACTCTGCACGACTCAATTCTAAATTACAAATTATGCAAATCAGATCATCTTGCATAGTCAATGAGCTGATGACATAAACCAAGACAGCTGATGATTATTTCTCATTTATTGATCATTACTGATTCTGAATGAAATTGGAAAAGATAGACAAATGCAGGAGGAAAGAGCTGAGAGTACTTTCAGCAAATTTACCTCAGACAGTATGCAGGGCAACAGCTCTTTGTAACCTTTATCAATAATCTCTGCAAACCTTGCTTCTGTACCTACAAAAGAATTTTTAATTCTTTTGGTGTATTTTCTTGCACATTTATAACTTGATTTATAAACCTTTCCATCATAAATTTATATTGTTCCAAATGCTATAGCATCAAACATGTTGTAATTGTTAGGTTTTTAATATAAAATTTTTATATTGCTTTTTTAAGTGAATTTGGTGTCTTGGAAATACTTATCAACGTCATATGGCCCTTCATATTTAAAAATATGCAAACTAGTTTTTCTTCTTATTTATTTAATTTTTGTTTCAATTTCTTTTTAAAAATAATTTTTTATGCAATGTCATTATTTTTAAAAAATATTTTTATTTCTGGTTAATATGAGGGTACATATAATTGTGTTACATTATTTGAGTTTGTAAGGTAAAGTCCAAAGTCTGGGTTGTAATTGAGTCCTTTGCACAGGAAAAGACCATATACTCTCACATTATACCCAAAGGGAGGTAACTTACCAAGTTCCCTTCTCCCCTACCCTCTCCCTGAATTCAATTGTGTTTTTCTCTTGTGGGCTTATAGTTGTTGATCTACTATTTTCAGATTTTACTGGTTTTTCTAAATAAGACAGAAATGTCACTCTTCTTTCTCTTCTAGAACTACTATTTCCATTTCATGTTTTGATGAATTGTTATCACTAATTAATATAATTATATTCGATAATATTGTTACTCATCCAATAATACTTGGCTGGAAAATTTTGTATGTTCATTAGTCTTAATTTTTTAAAGTTCTGGTAATTTAAGCTTTTGTTATTTTGGGGGGGGTTGAGTTTTATTATCATTATTATTAATACAGATTAATCAAAACATCATATAATCCAGATTTTAATGAATAACAAATATGTACATGAAAATATTTCTGAAAATGTACTTATTAATGCATTTATTATTATTATCTCATTTATATGCAGATTAGTAAATAATTACTACTGTACTGAGACAGAATTTAATATCGAATTTAAGCTATTTTTAACTGTATACATATATAAAACCTTGTTCATATAAATAAGCAGATAGAAATTGCAAATGTTTTATAATGACAGCATCCTTCAATTCTTTTTTTTTTTTTTTTAATTATTATTGGGTATTCATTAAGATACAAAGAACCAGGCTAAAACTCCTTTTTTGTTATACGTGAAAAAATATATTGTTACCATTTCTAGTGATAACACCTACATACCAATTAAGTCTTCCTGAAGTTTATTTTTAGATAGTGATGAATTATAAACAATCTAGTTTACAGAATGGCTACCCAGTCATTATATTTCTAGAAAGTAAACTAAAATTATATTACCAAGAATTTTCAAATGACTATTTAGATGCTTTATACTCTTTTCTTTAGAGGTACCTGGTTTAATAAAATACATGAAAAAAACTTTGCAAAAATCAAAGACAGAGACTTCACACCTTTTGTATTAACCTGGATGAATGTGGAACACACTATTCTTAGTAAAGCATCACAAGAATGGAGACATAAGAATCCTATTTACACAATTCTGATATGAGGACAATTAAGGTCCTAGTATATGGTGAAGGCGAGGGTTGGGGGACAGGGAGAGCTGAGAAAGGGAAGGAGGGAGGGCATGGGAGGTCAAGGGACAGGGTTCAACTTTGGGTGGGTGGGACACGAATATGGAGGGTCCTTTTCTAGCGAAGGTAATCAATGTAGCCTGCTTCTGTGTACCCTTAATGAATCCCCAACAATAAAAATAAATAAATAAATAAGCAAAATAATTCTTTAAATATATTTTTGCTAATTTTTTTTGGACAACATGTTTCTACTTTAACATGTGCTTTACACTTTGGTATTGCAAGTAGAGCTGAGACAAGGATGTGTAAGCCGAACTCTTCCTTATTTGCTCCCTTGATTCTTTACCAATGGTTTTAAGTTATTAAATAGAAATTACTCATGTTACCTACTCTATAGTTTGCCTTAATTTATAGCAACCCGATATGGTCCATAATATACACCTTTTAGTAACATAACCTTAAACATAAATGTGTATGACTGAAAAAGACCCAAAACATTATAATGCCTTAATAAAAAGATGTTACCTATTAATTCTAATGAAAACTATAGCTTCATGGGGCACCCACATAATTTTACATCTAGAGTAGTCATAAAATATGGAATGTCACTTAACAGGCATACTTTTTTGCCATACAGTAGAAGGAAAGGAAATATTTTCTATTCTACTACCGTAGAATAGGAAAGGAAATATATCATAGGTACAGACACATAGTAAGCACATGAGGGAAAATTCAGAAGCCGAAATGTGTTCTATTAGTAATATCCATGCCTGTGTGTCTTAAGAGGCTCCCCTCACAGGGATAAGCATCATTCAAGTTGAAGACTGCTAAACTGTATTACAGAATGTAGCTCCAAGAGGGCATGGGGACTCAAGGGCACATCTCCCTGTGCTTGCTCTTTGCCGAATATAATCAGGATCAAGCTTTGTCTCTGCCTAGAACTGAGAAACAGTGGAAATGGCAACCTCCCGGGGGTGCAGCTGCTTTCTCATCTCCAGAATGGCTGCAGTGGTCCATGGTAGGATATCAGAGAACTGATTAGCAATAAGTTTTTGAAGAGGGTTCTTAAGGAATGAGTGGAGGTAGCTTTTGATTCTTTTTTTTTTCCTTGCCAGATAAAACATGAATTATATTTACCTACGCCACTAATAGTGAAATCAGAGGAAAATGTTGTCTTCCATTTTCTACATATTACATAAAAGCAATGTTAGTCAACTTCAAACAAAGGTGCAATTCAGATATCTCAACAGAGGGTGAGTAGACAAAAAATATGAAATACTTATTTTTTTATACTTCTCTCAAAAAGTATAGTGATGTCAGTAACAGTGGCAGAGTGAGAACCACTAAAAATTCTCACCCTCCTAAAATCAAGAGAAAACTGGCGAAAAATGCAGGAATAAACTTTTCAGAAACTCTGAAAATTAAAAAAAAAGATATGTAGCAACCTGGGGGGTTTATTAAAGAAAAATGAACTTTGTGGCATTTTAACCCATTCTATGCCCACACCTCCTTTCCAGCTTCACAATGGCTTTGAAAACCAAACCAGCAACCCACAACCACAGGGAAAGCCAGCTGCATGTGAGCCAGTGAAGTGGGCAAATGGGGTGACAAATCCTTCAAACACCTCTTCCTAGAAAACTGTCATTATTTGATCTGCCTGGTGGTTCCCTGGAAATCTCTACTTGGAAGCCTCTTTATTTGACCAAACTTGGAGCTTACCCACTATATACAGCCTTTTCCCTGGGTGAGATGGTAGCTAAACTAAAAAGAAAAAGAATCAGAAAATAAAATGTCCATAGGGGACTTTAAAAATCTCTGACATTGGAAATCTAGAAAGCCACTTGTACATGCTGGGCTGTGTGCATGTTCAGGGATGAGTACATGTTTAGGACGCCCTGTGCTATAATCTTAGACTGATCTTGTGGTTCTGTACAAGCAGAAAAATAGAAGCTGCATGCTTAAGGGTTAAGGACTTTTCAGAACAAATAGGGAATAATTATTTCCAGATATGTAAGGAAATCTGTGTCGAATCATTAGCTAACCACTAAACTAACTGAACAGAGATTTCAGTGGCTACACTACATCACAAAAGTAGTTCAGCAGAGTCAAGTAAGTCAATAATAACAACATAGAACAACAACAAGAAAAAAGCTATGGAAAGGAAGGGATTTTGAATTTCAGATCACCATATTACGTTATTTAAAATGTCTTGTTTTTACAGAAATTATGGGACTTACAAAAAATAAAAAATAAGGAACTATTGTCTAGACACAGTAAATAAAGCAATCAATAGAAACTTCCCCTGGTGAAACCCAGACGTTGAACTTCCCTAAGACTTTATATCAGCTGTTTTAAATATGTTCAAAGAACTAAAGAAAAACACATCTGAACAGCTAATAGAAGCATGAGAATGATGTCCCATGAAATAAAAAAATACTAATAAAAATATATGAATTACAGGAAAGAACCAAACAGAAATTTTGGAGTTGAAACATGTAGTGACTAAAGCGAATATTTTACTAGAGGGGCTCAATAGCAGATTTCATAACAATTAGTGAACTTGAAGATAGAACAATTGAGATTCTCGAGTTTGAGGAATGGAAAGAAAAAGAGTGAAGAGACATGAACAGAGCCTCACAGACCTGCATCGTCAAACATACCATCATATGCATAATGAGAATCCTAAAAGAAAAAGAAGAAGAGCAAAAAAAAAAAAGATAGAATGTTTGAAGAAATAATAAAAATTATTAGTCCACACATCCAAGAAGTTTAATGCATTTCCAATAGGATAAACTTGACTATCTACTCTGAGACACATCATAAAGAAGCTCTCTGGGAAAATGTATACTATAGAGAATTATTATAATTTCTAAAACTATTAATATAAGGTTTAATCATTTTTTATGATGAAGGAAATAAACATATTTACATAAAGTAGACAAAATGGTAGTGTTAAGTATCAGTGCCAGAATTTAGCCGTCAGAGTGATAGCAAATGTGATTTATGTTACTTAATTTCTCCATTTTCCCCTTCTTTATGTGTGTGTGTTTTCTGCTGAAGTGGGGATTGAAGTGACAAGATGGATCTGAAAGAGGCTTGGAAAAGGTCAACAAAATATCAGGCACTTGCTTATGAAATTCCAGATGGGATTTGGTCCCCTCAAAACTATAATTTAGATACTAATATTAAATGCAAAAATTTGGCATTCTTCTATCAAGACACACTGTGACATTTACCTTACTTAATAAATTTGGCAATGTAAAGTCAGCCGTAGAGAGAATGTTTGTGCCCTCTTTGATACTCCTTTGAAATATTATATAACTTTAGATGAATGCTGATTCTTTGGATTAGACTATTTATTCTCAAAGGCATGACTTTATTCAGACAAGGATAAATGATTCTGGGCACAAAATTCAAGAAACATATTTTGAATACCTACCAATCTATTTTATTCTATTCTTAAGGAAATTACAGTCTATTAAGGAAGACAAAACATAAGCATGTAGCAAGAGCAAATAAGATAACTTCAGATAGAGACAAGTAGGACAAGATACATAATGAGTGGTACCCAAACAAAAGTGAAAATACAGAATCCTTGGTAAAATGTTACTAAAAATTTAAAGACAACAGCAATTGAGCATTAACCAGTGTGAGGCTCTTTTAAGCACTGGGCTCTGTGTGGCTATATGGAAAAAATACAAATTATATGGGTTGAATAAAATCAGATAAGATGGCTAAAGGAAGCCATTTAAAGGTTAAGGGCTTAAATTACTTAAGAATACAACTCTTTATCCAACGAATACTGTAGATGTTATTAAGATAAATTTATGTATTTAACAACCTTAGTCATGGTATTTTAAAAAATACATCTAGGAAGACATAATGTAAATGTGTCTCTCATTAAACTAATAGGAAATAGTACTTTTGTGGGAGAATAAACTCAGCCATTGAATTCATAATCTCTTTCTGCCTTTACCAGTTTTCTGACCTTGACCTAGTCATTTAAATTTTCAAAGCAGTATAATGGGGATAATAAAGAGCATTTGAAGTTCCTTTTAGAATGAAACAGGGTGATAATACAGGGTGTTTAGCACAGATCCAGGAATATAACAAAAATTAAACAGTAGTAGTTTTAAGTAAAAAAACAACTGTTGTTGCTGCTGCTTAATTTCTTAAAGAGTTTCTACTCTTAGGAAAATTGTTACTTTCTTTTACCAGTTTTACTATTCATGACCACTCGCTAAACCCTTTCTGGTTTGAACATTTAGAAGAAAAATAGAACACTTCGCAAAACAAAAAACACAAACAAAATATTTGATTACATTCATTATGTTTGTTTTTGGTGATTGAGAATTGCTGAGACTGTGAAATTCTTGCTCAATTATCAATAATTAACTAGATTTTCCCTGAGAAAAGAATTTACTTGTTCACATGTGAGAAGTAAACTGTTGTTGAAGCTTTTGTCCTTATACTTGATTGTTTCCTTTTTCCTATGAAAGAAAAATAAAGTGGCAGAGTGAGGGGGAAAATAGGCTCTTTTTTTGTTTCCATTTGTTTGTATGTTTGCGAATGGATATCAAGAGAGGGAAATATGGTGGAAGGAATATAAAGTTGGATCAGGTCAATGTTTATTAATACATGTTTACTAAGCCAATATTCTAGATTTAGTGTTACTGCTCAAGAGGTTCAAAGGCATAATAGTTTGCTTAATGGGATGAATCATGGACCAAAGGAGACTTATAATAAATTAAGAAGAAATGCCAGAACTACCTTGGTGTTCTATAGAGGAAGATATCCAAAAGATAGGCCAGTTAAGGATTTATCATGTTAGACATGATCACTCACCCTAGGAGGGTCAAGAGGACTTACCTTTCACCATTAACAACAGGAAATAAATTTGTGTGAGAAGTTGCAGCATCCTTGAAGAGCTCTGTGTTTGTTCTTCTCCACAGGTGAGAAATTACAGGAGGGACAGCCACCCCTGAACTGGTAAACACAAATGCAACAGGAATAATTGGACACTGAAGTGGCAGGGGCTAAGTGGTAGTACTTAATCACCCAGGACAATGTAGACATGGTCGGGAAGCAGACTCAAAGCAGTAATCAGAGTGGGCTGATTTGCAGAGAGAGACCTAAGTAAGCCATTGGTAGTTCATAATGGGGTCCATAGAAATAAAATAGATGGATGTTCTAATAAATCTTATGTGATCTGTGTAAGCAAAAGAATTCTCAGTCATGTGTAAAGAAGACTCAGTTAAATAAAAAAACAGAGTAGTGCCCCTCAATACCTTCCCAGACTTGAGCCAGTTTACAGGACTAAAACCCCTACAATAAAGGGGAGACTTAGTCTCCATGAGGAAGAACCCTGCTTCACTGCCAAAAATCTATGCTATTAATTTTTCTCTCAGCCTTCTGCTAAGGCAGTTTGGCTTTTTTTTTTTTTTTTTAACCATTCAATTCACCTATTTGGACTGCATAGAAGACGAAGATATAAACCTCAGAGAATCACTGTGAATTATTAAACTTAAGTAAACTTAACTGGATAATGATTATAATTTCAGCACCTATTCCAAATTGGTTTCATTGTTGAAGTAAATAAACACACACACACACACACCCCCATTTTAACTGGTATGTACCTTCTTCTCTGAACATTTCTTTTTTGAAATGTCATCTAACAAAGACAACCAGAAGCAAATTGCTGTCAATCAGCTAAGCTAGTAATACATCCTCATTGTCCTACCTTATGGCTAAGTCAATCAGCTTTCTGCAGAGACCTGATCATCTTTCCTTTTCATGTGACAACATAATCATTCATTACATTATTTTGCTGATTGGATATAGGAAAATGTACCAACTACAGTAGGATATTGGTACAATATGTGTATGTGAGAAGGTATGAGATAAATCAAAAAAATACTCCAGGGTCTTTCATCTCAGTGAAATATCTAGGAAGCTGTGGGACATGTAAAGATATCTCTTCTAACAAGAAGGATAAGTTATTGCATATGGCCCCTACACAAACAAAAAACAAAGCACAATGTCAAATGGAGCTCTTTGGCAGTGTATTCCTCTATTGAGTGTATTATTATTCTATTTACTGGGTTACCCGAAAAGCTAAAATAATAGTTCTGAGTGAGGCCCAGAACAATCGAAGACTCTGAAATGAGTTCAGGCTGCCAACAAGCAATGTGCCACTTGGGCCAAAGGATCCAATAGATCCTGTGGTTGTTGAAGTGTCACTGGCCTGTGAAGATAAGGTTTGCAGCTTTTGGCCAACCCCTGTAGTTGAATCACAGTGAAGACACTTAAGATTTTGGAGGAAAGCCCAGTCCTGTGTGGATAACTTCTGTTCTTTTGAATAATAGCTTTTATTGAGAAATGGGGCTTTAATGGGACCAAAGACTTAAACATTGGCCATCAAGTTACTGTCTGACTTAAACTTTGCAAAATAAATTGGGTGTTATCTGATTGATCAAACATGAAGTTGGATGTGCACTACATCAAATCATAAAAAGAAAATGGCATATACAAGATCAGGCTACAGAGGGCACTGTAGGCACAAGTAAATTACAGATATGCCCTATTTTATTGTGCTTCACTTTATTGCACATTGCAGATATTGTTCTTTTTACAAATTAAAGGTTTGTGGCAACCCTGCATTGAAGAAGTTTATTGATGCCACTTCCAATAACTTGTGTTCACTCTGTGTCCTCTGGCACATTTTGGTAATTCTAGCATTATTCCAATCATTTTCATTATTAATACATCTGTTATGGTGATCTGTATAAGTGTTCTTTGATGTTATAAACCAACAATCTAAAGTGTTTTGGAGTACCACAAAATGTGCCCGCATAAAACGATGAACTTCACTGATAAATGTATATGGTCTGACTGCCCCATGGTCATTCTTCCTTCTTTGTATTCTTGGGCCTTTCTATTCCATAAGATACAAGAGTATTGAAATTAAGCCAACCTGTAACTCTACAATGGCATCTAAGTATTCAAGTGAAAGGAAGAATTACACATCTTTCACTTTAAATTAGAAGCTACAAATAATTAAGCTTAGTGAGAAAGACACTGAAAGCAGAGATACACAGAAAACTTAGTCTTTTGTGCCAAAGAATTAGCCAAGTTGTAAATACAAATAAAATGTTCTTGAAGGGAATTAAAATGGCACTACAGTGAACACATAAATAATAAGAAAGCAAAATGGCCTTATTGCTGATACAGAAAAGAAAAATCTGAGTGGTCTAGGTAAAAACTCAAACATTCCCTTAAGCCAAATTCTAATCCACAGTAAGACTCTAACTTTCATTAATTATATGAGGGCTAAGAAAGGTGAGGATGCTGCAAAGGAAAATTTAAAACAGCAGAGGTTGGCTAACGAGGTTTAAGAAAAAAGTTATCCCCATAACACAAAAGTAAAAGCTTGAAAAGACAGGCTGATTCCAGCTAATAATGCAGCTGATGATTTTAAACTAAAGCCAATGCACTGTATAAAAATCCTAGAACCCTTAAGAATGATGCTCATTCTACTCTGCCTGTGCTCTGTAAACTAAACAACAAAGTCTCCATGGCAGCATATTATTTTATGGTTTATTGAAAATTTTAAGCCCACTGTTAAGACCTACTGCTTAGAGAAATAAAAAATATTTCTTCTAAAATATTGGTGCTCCTTGACATGTAACTGGTAGCCCAAGAGCTGTATCTGCCATAGATACTAATCCCATGATGGATCTGGTCAAGGTAAATTAAAAAAAAACTTTTTGAAAATATTCACCATTCTGATTGTCATTAAGAACATTCATGATTCATGAGGGGAGCTCAAAATATCAAGTATTAAAAGGAGTTTGAAAGAAATTGATTTGGTCCCTCATGAGCAACTTTGAGAGGTTCAAGACTTCAGTGAAGAAAGTAACTTCAGATGGTATAGAAATAGCAAGAGAACTAGAATTAGAAATTAAGCCTATAGATGGGACTGAATTGCTGCAACCTCATGGTGAAACTTGAATAAGTCAGGAGTTTCTTCTTATGAATGAGCAAAGAAATTGGTTTCTTGAGTTGAAATTTATTTCTGGTGAAGATTCTGTTTATAATTATAAAATGACAACAAAAGATTGAGAATAGTACACATACTTAGTTGATAAAGCAGTGGCAGCCTTTAAGAAAATTTAATTTTGAAATAAATTATATTGTGGTAAAATACTACCAAGCAGCATTGCATACTAAAGGAAATCCTTCCTGGAAGAGTCAACTGATGCAGCAAACTTCACTTTTTCATCTTTTCAGAAACTGCCATAGTTTGGCAATCACTACTCTGATAGGTCAGCAGTCATCAAGATCAAGGTAAGACCCTCCACCCAACAAAACAATTAAAACTCACTGAAGGCTCAGATGATCATCAGCATTTTTTAGTAACAAAGTATACCTGTACATGAGGAAGTGGCCCAAATGTCCATGGTGACTATTTCTGCATGTCATGTTCTTTTCCCAGCCATGTTTTATGTGCCCATGGGGAATTACTTACTACTAGTTAACTGTGTAAGAAAAACTTACAGATGATTCTACCTAACAAGCAGAAGACAGCATGAAAGTAGACAGCTATAGCACTTTCTGGGATTCCTTAAAAAGATAGTGTTGCAGTGAAGTTCTGCCACTGGGCACAACTTTCAGTGGTGCATCTAATGGTGCATCTAATGGTTCATTTTATTCAGAAGAAGAAATGTCTTGAAATGTAAATCTATACCAGTTTGTGAGCTGTAGTCAACAATTTGGCTTCACGATGAAGGACTTGAAAAGAATATAACTACAAAATAAGTGACAAAAAGGTCTGTGAAAGAGATGTGTGGAGAGACCTTTCTGAATGAGCAAAGAGTGTGAAGACATTTGAGCCCGATGCGAATGCTCATCGAAGAATAATTTCAGTAGAGGAGGATTTTGATAATCAAGTGTGTACATTGACCCATTATGTGGATATAGGTCAGGTGTCTCCCAAACCCCTTCTGTCTTTTCTCAGTAGGACCATGTACAAAGTAGCCATGGTGGCAGGCATGGAGATTATCTCAGCAACAATGACTTCCACTCATCAAGGCTGATTTGGGTATGGTCACTGCTGAGCTCCCAATCTGCCAACAGCAGAGACCAACACTGTTTCCCAATATGGCCACATTCTCTCAGTGATCAGCCAGCTGGGGGCAGGTGGATTACATTGGATCACTTCCATCATGGAAAAGGAAATACTTGGTTCTTATTGGAATAGACACTTGCTCTGGATATAGATTTGCTTTTGCTGCTTCTGTGTTTCTGCCAAAACTTCCATCTGTGCATTCTAGAATACCTTATCCATCATCATGGTATTTTACACAGCAATGCTTTTGATCAACATACTCACTTCAGACCAAATGAAGTATGGCAAGAGGCCCAGGCTCATAGAATTCACTAGCCTTATTATATTCCCCATAATCCTGAAGCAACTAGCTCAATAAAATGATGGAATGGTCTTTTGAGGACTCAGTTTCTGTGCCAGCTTTCTGGCAATACTTTGCCTGGTTTGGACAACATCTTCTAGAAGGCTCGGTCTCCACCGCCAAATCTGTGTCTATTATATGATGCTATTTCTCCCATAGCCAGAATTCAAAGGATCAGAAATCAAAGTATTAAACAAAAGTATCATACATTTACCCTTTCTGATCTGCTAGCTCAAGTATGTCCAAACTTATTTGAGCTTATGTTAACTTTATATAAAGGATTTGTCCTATAAAATTTGGATTTAGTCAAAAGACAACACTCAACAATTAGGATAGTCACATGTGACCCAAAGACCACAGGTTTGTCACCCCTGAAATCTTAAAAAAATATATCACATCCTGCTTTGGGGAAAAAACATGATTTTTCTTTTACTCAAACTACTGCATCTTCTTTGAATATGTGTTTGCATCTATCAGCTCAAGGACTACAAAGAACCTGCTGAGACTTAAGCCTCTTGGGGCATTTACTTTTGCATTTTTAAAATCAAGTTTAAGTGTATGTGAAAGATTCATTTGTGCCTCAAATTATTCTTCGCCTTTCCTACCCTATCTCTCATGGTTCAGGGAGTGGCCAAATAGTCTTCCAGAGATTGTAGATTTTTCATAATTTAAGAGGTGATAGTTAAACTTCATAAATCTTGACAGAGGAGCTTTAATATGAGGTCAAGGAGTCTGACTATTTTAAGCTGAATCACTGCAGTCTGAAGTCATAGCCAGGGGACAAGACCAAGAGCGTGGATGAATGTTGCTGCCTCTTGAAGCCAACAGGGCAGACAGGGAATCCTTCTACAAGGAGAGTTGTCACCACTATCTGAGAGCAATTCCACAGCAGGTGGTGATGAAGGCAAAAGAAGCACTTTGCCATGAATGCTTCTGCTCTCTGTTTATATGGTCCAGAAAATACTTATCATCATGTTTTGTAGATGTGATTTTTTTTTTTTTTTAACAGGAATTAAGTTAGTGGGACAGTTTGGATAATCCCTTAACAAGAACCACTATGGGAATTTTCATATGACCTGTGAGGCTGCTCCTGATATGTCAGCAGTGTTTCTTTGGAAAGAAGTCTCTTTTCCATTTTCCACTTTAATTCAGATGACTCACCAAGCACTGAGAACATTAGGAATTATGGGGCTAAATGATCATGTTTTAAATTCTCACTACAAAAAACCATCCGCGCTCATTTTGTGAACATGGATTCACAATTGCACCCCTGCATACATACTGTTCTTCAAAGAGCGTTTTTGTGATTTGGGGTATATAAAAATGTGTTTTAGTTATTTGATACAAATATTCAGCATTCCCTAATGATTGGAGAAACTAATGTGATACACTCCCTATGAAAATTCTCAGAATAAGCATGTGAAGGTTAAAAGCTCACTTCTGTGACTCGCTTTCCAATTCCAATCATCTTTTCTAGTGCTCCAAAATGTGGCATATTCTACCAGGCCAACAGTACTCTAATATTTGTCATTAAATTTTGAAAGAATAGCCATGAGCAAGACTTTTCTCTTTTCTTTAATGTATTTTTCTTATATGGTTTTTTCTAATAGTAACATGAGCTATTGTCTCTATAAGCTTGCACTATTTCTAAAGAATGTGACCTTTATTTCTATTATATGAGCCCTCAAAAAAACCTGAATAAAAGCATTTTAGTTTTGCACCTTACTGTTTTTTTGTTTCCTTCTGAAAATACACACAAAAGCCAAGAACTTTATTCAATACCTTCTGTATGCATTTCCTGCCCCAGACTAAGTCCAAGCAGAGAAATGTTGTGAATGGGCCCTGGTGTCCATAACATTTGAATTTCCAGGCAATAATTTGAAATACTGCTTGCCCTATTTCATTGTGCTTCAATTTATTGCACATCGCAGATATTGTTCTTTTTACAAATTGAGATTGTTTTCTTGATTTCTTTTTTAGCTAGGTCATTTTTTATGTAGAGAAATGCTTTCTCCAAAGGCTACACGGTTGATTCTGTTCCTTGGAGCTTCTTGTGGCTCCAGGCCCTCCTTGACTTGTGGCTTCCATGGTCACTTTGCCTCTTCCTCTTTCTTTGTCAAATATCCCCTGTGTGTCTCTTATAAAGAACCTTGTCATTGAATTTAAGTCTCACTGGATAAACTAGAATAATCTCTCAAAATACTTAATTGTACGTTCAGATATCTTTTTCTCCAAATGAAATAACATTCACATGTTCCAGGAGTTAGAATGTAGAATGTAAACAATTGTGTGAAACAGTCTGGGGTTACCAGATGAGTGGATCTTGTCACCATAAATGAAGCAGCTTGACACAGAGTCTGTTTTGGGGGACTGAGGAACTCTGGGAGGAGACCTCCTGACTAAACTTTGGGTCCATATTTATTATCACAAAACAGGAAAAAGTAGTTAAAAGTTATCAGACATGAGCACTAAAAAGGGAGAACATGGGAAGTGTCAGGCAGATTATCTCCAACTCGTTTTGCAAAAATCTCAGACCTTAAGCAAGACCTCCGCCTCTAGCATCGCGAGAACTTTGGAATCTAGAGAATCCTTACCACAACCATTAAGTCTGGTGTTGCCACACCTCACGTACATACTCTGCCTTTGGAGGCTGGTTTTCTGATCTCCAGCATGTGCACAGCTCACATGCCCTTCCGGTGATTCTCTAGGTCTCTCAAGCAGGAAGTGAGTCTTCTGCAAAAAATCAGGGCTTACTTCCCCTACAATTGGGAAGGATTTTCTTTAAAAAGAAAAAAAAAAAAAAATCTGAGTTTTTTGTTTGCATGAGACTCATGAGATTTAGAGACTGTAAACAAGAGATTTAGAGACTATAAACAAGAGCAAAAATACTGTGGTCAATTTTAGAATCAGATGATCCTAGGTCTGAACTGTGTCATGCTACTAGCTGTGTGGTGTCACGCAAATAATTTGACTACCTGAATGTCATTCTCCTCGCTTATGAAATGCAACTTATAATACCCATCTAATGGAATCATAGAGAAAACTAAATGTAATGGCATGAAATTCTTAGTATCATGTCTAGAACAAAAATTGGTCAATAAAACATGTTTATAGCAACATTATCATACTTAAAACATGGTACTATTAATACTTAATCTTTGTCAAGCTACTCAGAATAGCTTAGTACATGTTACTGATATGATATAAATATTTGTATCTTTCCACACCTATGTTTTTAAAATTCTGTGTTATTCTTAATGTGTTCAGATATGTGTGACATAAAATTTGCCATGTTAATGTATAGTTCAATGACATTAAGCACATTCACATTGCTCTGCAACCATGCAGGTTTTCAATAGGTATTGTATTCTGTTCCAACTTTACTGCATTTATTAAAAGTTCCAACTTTACTACATTTATTAAAAATTAACAATAAACTTTATTACCAAATTACTGTTATTCCTCTTTTATCATGTCAATGTTTTCTTTTATATTCTGTTAAGTCAACATATTTTTATTAGATTTTTTGATTTTGAAATGCCCTTATAGTTCAAGGACATATCTTCATAGTAAATGTATTCAATATTGCAATATCTTCATCAGAAAAGTTATGCAGCATGTGAATGTACATAACTGTGAAATAAAGTTTAGAACAAAGCTACAGCTTAAAACTAGGAGCTAATTTTAACAACACATATGGAAAGGAAAAAGAAAACAAAGTTACTATGATTCTATGTTTCTGAAAAAGTTTTATTTAAATATATTGTTATACATAAAAGGAGTGAGTCAGTCAGTGGATGTCATTTCTTCTAAGTTTTTGAGTTAGCAAAAGATAAATCTATAATCAGCAGGAAATACATTTTATGAATATTTTAATATACATTTTCAGACTGAATAAAAACACCTTTTTGCTTACTGTTATAATTATTTGCACCTGGATCTCTCTGTTTCACTGAGATACTTTCACTGTTGGTTCTTCCATCTTGGTTGATACTTTGAGTCTTTCTCATACTGCTAATCTGAAAGTATACCCAAGGAGAACACTGAGTTATCTTAGCACAGAAAGTTCAGTTATTTTGTAGCATATAAAGGCAAAGCAAGATTCCTTTTAGTTAAAGTTTGGCTAACATGCAGAGCTACAATTTATTTCAAAGGAGAGAAACATTCACAGATGAGCCTGACCTCTCAACATGAACAGAAAAAATCTTCTTTGAGGGTCTTAGCTGGTTACTGAGTGTCATGTCAAATAGACTCAATCATTAAAATTCATAGGGAACTTAAAATGCTAATTGAAGCTTCTAAGAAAGGTTGAAGGAAAAAGAAACCTACTAGTGAGTATAAACAAGGAATCAAATTGTCTTCATTTCCTTAAGAAAGGTTAAATTGATAAAGAATCATTTGACTTAAGAGGACTGATGCCTGCAGCTATTTTGCAATCAAATCGTACCCCCTTCAAATGCCAATGTTGAAATGGGACTGGGTTATTTACCCCACAGGCCTTGGTAAATATAGGGTTAACAAATATAATCCATTTTGTTCACAAGATGAAGCTACCATAATTACGCAGTTTCCAGTCTTTTAATAAAATCTGATGGTCAAGTAAAGGAAGATGGGGGGTGGGTGGGAGGGGTGAATCCTGCCACTAGATACACTGAAGAATTCAGCCAGAAAAGCCACCACGGAAATTCTGCCCAGGTTTGTTTAACAAGCAGATTTCTTTATTCATTCCTGGGAACTTTCTCTCAATGTACTGCTTTGTGAAATTCTTATTTAAGAATATTTTCCAGTTTATATCACATTGGTAGGGTGGACAGTTGAGGTGTTATTGGCCTACTTCAAGCAAATATAGATGTACATATTTTTCCACAGCAAATATAAATGTATGTTTTCGAAAAAAATAGATGTGTATATGTGTATAGATTCTTTATTATCTTTCAAAAAATGCAGCAAGCTATTACTGGGAGTTTATGTTAAAGGAATTAAGATACTCCAAGAAAGGAGTGAGTAGGCTGCCAAAAGAGACTGTCTCTGTTCCTGCTGATAATGTAACATTAGGGGCAAGCTCCTATGGGAGTGGTTCTCTCCTTTGGAATAATGTGTGCTCATGCATTTTAACCAATTTGACTGGATTCTAGATTTCTAAATTGATGGATCACATTCTGAAATCTACCCCAGTTAAGGAAATTAAAGTGGCCAAAACATATTCCTTCTTTGGTGGCATATTCTAAGAAAAATACAGTGTGGTGATTCCTTGGTTTCTAGTTTCTGAACTGAATGCAAAGTATGACCAAGACAAAGGACTGCATCATGAAAAGTGAGGTTGATAGGGCACTAGAATTCTGTTTTACAATAATCTCCTTTTCATATATTCACTTCAGTCATTTAAAAGAATGACTTTTTTAAGAAAGCATTTTATTTCTTACTATGAAAGAGTTCCATGTTCCTAAGAACTAAGAATGTGACCATCCAGAGAGAGAATCAATGTTATTTGATAGTAAGATTACATATATTAGGAAGTTGGACAAATAAGCATGAGAAGTCATCCTAGGAAATGAGTCACATACCTCATTGGTGAATATGACAGTGGCTATAAGAGAAAAATCAGCCTCCACCACCCCCCTTACCTGGAAAAGTTAGTTAATAATCTAAATGGTTATCGGTCAGTCATGTGACTCTCAATCCTCCCCTGATTCCAACACTGAAGCCATCACGATCCTGGGCTCAAGAAAAAAACACCAGATCTACAGCATGGGAAATTAACAAACACTCAGTTCTTCAGCTGGAGATTAGAGGGCCAGATGATGTATAGCTAAAGATAATAACTTTTTAAGGAGGATATTAGAACTCTTTGACATGCTCTCAAAGTAAGGCAGCCTTCGAGAATGACCTCCCTGTCTTCCTGGGATTCTGAGTCTTAGTAATAAAGGACAACTTTACCCAGATGAGTGTTTGCTTTCTGCTCCTGGTTCTGGCTACACATTCACACTAGTGCCTCATCTATCTTTGAAGCATTTATTCCAGGATGAGTTTGTGAACTAGTCAGACCTTGTAGCACGACAGCTCTGATTCCAGAGAGAGACTTCTAAAATTGTGTTGAAGGGTGGACTAGGAACTGGTGTGGGTGCATAGTTTCCCAAGGGGGGTACTTCGAAGATGACTGTAATGCGGTATTTGGCAATGAGGTATGCAGCACTTTTTCCAGGATGAATTAATGAACTTAATTGTTTGACCATGTATGTCTAATAATTATAAAACCATGTAAAATGAAATCATGTTTATATTATACTTAAAGTTTTTCACTCAATTATACATAGTAAAATTTTATGTCATTCATGTTATTCAGGTTGTCAGTGAAAATAATGACCCTAAATATTGGTAATACATGTACTCCATAGGCAAACCTATGTCTTAATACTACTTTTCCATAATCTATATAAATGTCAACTATTAGGGGTTTCTCATGTTATAAATACTGCAATGACTGTAGCTACAGTAAAATATTTGAACATATGCATAATTATTTTCTAGAGCTATTTCTAGTAGTATAATTATGTGCTTACACGTTTGTGTCTAAGGTTTTTTATACCTAATGCAACCTGTCCTCTGGAGGTGACTAATTTCTGGTTCATAATGTAGTGTTTGAATAATGAGGTTGATATGGTTAATTGTCCTCCAAGATTTTCATTTTTATTTGATAGTTTTGTTTTATTTTGTTGCTTGTGGAGTATTTTTGTTGCCTTATTTTGTTTGTTTGTTTGTTTGTTTTGAATGAAATCTTGCCCATGTTGTCACAGCTTGGTCTTGGTAACCTGAGGAATGACTATATTCCTTATCCTTTCTTGGAATTAGGAGTGATAATATGATTTGTTTCTGGCAAATGACATATATACTACATGTCATGTCTAACTTCTGAACCAAGTTCTTAAAAGCATGGTGTTTGCCTTCTGCTCCCTCTTTCAGCCCTCTCTAGGTCTGGACTGACCAAACAGAACTGGAAATAGTGGAAAGATGGGGGAAAGTGTCTCAGAAAACAGGACTTCCTTCTATCTCAGACGTTTAATTGGGGGGGGGGTGTGAAATACATATTCCTGGGTGTAAATCACTGTGAAACTAGCCTGATTGGTTCTGGTAGCCTAAATAACATTACCATCCACTGGTCAAACTTATAAGTTTCTAAAGTTTAGGAATGGAAATGATATGGGGAAAGTCATGATCCATTTATGAAAGATGCTTATTTTCTATAAACAACATATTTGTGCCATCAGCTTTGTAGCTGTCTTCCCGTGAGACATGCTTTATGCCTGTAGTTTTACAATGATTACTAAGGCCCAAGTCTTTAAAGATGAGGGAGGACTTGCAGAAAATTAGCCCTGTGACCAAGGCGAGGAGAAGCTTATTTTTCTAGATCCAGAGTTTCTCTCCTGATATCCCAGTTCTGAAATTTTTGCTTGATAAAGTTTTTAGATCTACAGTTGAATTCCCCTGGGCTGCCTGTTTTCTTATATTGTTTCATAGTCTTCCTTCTGGCACATACCACTGAGTCGATCTGTCCAGAAAATAAATAAAGCAAGTAGAGAAAGATCACTCACCATAGCTCATTATTCTCAAGGCATCCTCCACTCCGATTTCCTGCCTGGTATAAAGAACAGTGAAAATAAATCGGATATTGTGGCTGATTTTATAAAATATCACATCACAATGGGCTACATTTTAAAAAATCAGATCCAAAAAGAATATCTAGCAAATGCCCAACATTAGATGGATTTCAGAAGAAGTAGAGTAAGAATAAATAAGAATTTAAAAGTTTAGTGAAAGAAGAGTTTAATGCTAGGTTGTTTACAACTTATATTGGAAGGCAGATGTGATACACAAATAGATCCACAATAACAGCATTGGTTCTTTTTAGGAAGAGAAATGGTTGGATTGCAGAGCTAGATAGGAGTCACTGCACTCTCAAGATCCCTTAAGGCATCTAAAACAATTGGCCTGGATTCGTGAAAATTATTAGAAATCACTTAAAATTACTCTGCTGGAAAAATAACAATTGAGAGGAGAAAAAATAATTTGTTTGTTGGAAAATTTGAAAAATCACACTTAGAGTCATTTTTTAAGAAGAGAAGAAATTCTGTTCTTTATGTGTCACTGCATTTCTCTCATTTCTATTGTTACATATTCTTTTCCAATGCAATTTCTTCCATGAGAGGGTGGAGCTGATTTCCCCTCCCTTTAACGTGAGCTGGCCCTGTGATTTGCTTTGACCAAGAAAGTCATAGAGTAACATGGTATGCCTTCCAAGCCCAGGACTCCAGAGGATGTCCAGCTTCTGTTCTTGTCCTCTTCAAAATCAGATGGCATATAAAGAAGCCCAAGGTAGTCTGCTGGAGATGCCACAGGGATAGAACTGACATACCTTGGCTGACAGCCCCATCCAGCTGCCAGCAATGCAAGTGAAGCCATCCAGGACCAGCCGACAAAGTGACCTGCCAACTGATCCACAACAGCGTGAACGAGTCCAGATGATGCCATGAGGAGCAGGAGTAAACCGTGCCCCCGAGCTCGGCTAGCTAAGAAAATAAATCACTGCTAGCTAAGAAAATAAATGGTGGTCGTTTTGAATGACTAAGTTTGGGGGTGATAAAACACTCAGAAATAAATTAAATAAATCACGCAGTTGATACATTTTTAAATTCATTTACAGCTTCTTTCTCTTTGTATGCCCCTTACCAAACAAATTGATTGAGATAATATTTACTTGTCTGAAAGGGCTTCACTGTTGCTTAGGAGGAAGGAACCTAGCTTGCTGCATCTTGTCACCACCAGTTAAATACACTCTTACTGCAAAGTCGCCTGCTGCCTTATGGCATAAATTGGGAAGGTTTGAATTTAGTCTATGGTAAGTCTTTGCATGAGGGACACATACTTATTTATTGGTCAAAAAGTTGCTCTTAATAAATTAAAGTATGTGTACAATAATGAAAAATTTATTCCATGGATAGAAAAAGTCTGATGAATGTATTTATTTTAAAGATTGGTTGAGTTTATCTGAAGATAATGAAAACATGCTTTTTGGTCTACTACCGGATTAAAGTTTTTTTTCAACATGGCCTACTGATCCTTTGCACCTGAAATTGTTTTAGTCTGACTTCTGGATGCATTGATATTTTCACAGGATGATTTATAATACTTATGTGGAGATTTACTTGTAAGATCAAAACTTAAATTAGAGTCAATTTGGCAGCTTTCCAATTCAAAATCAGCTATACACAGTGAAAATCTCCTTAAGGGTAGAGAATTATTAAACAAAAATAGCATCTGCTGGGCCACACTGTCTGTAAGATTAGTAGGAAAATTCCTCTCTACAACAGATAACCAGATTCACAGAATGCTCTATCAGGCAACCCTGTGTATAATACAGAAATAAAAATGATTAAAATCAATGTTATTCCATACTGTAGTTCCTTAAAACAATATAGTAATATTTACCTTCAGACATTCCCTTGTTCCCTTCACAGAGCTGCAAGAGGTAATAAGTAACACAGTTTTGTATAGATGAAATAAAATAAGGCTTAGAAACAATTAATGTAAACAAATCCTATTTTTTCATCCTGTATTTATAAATGTACCATTGTTTGAAAAACAATGAATAAGTTCTCATCACTTTCCAAGCTAATTGTATTTGAGTATGGTTATAAATAAAGTGATTAACTATAGTCCTGCTTTCCCGTTTATTCTGAAATTAAAAAAGATGCAATATAAATCATGTTTTTAATTAGTCAACAAAAATAACTTAATAATTTCAAGGGACTAATCAGAACATTTCTATTTTATATTAAATTCCTTTTTTATGTTTTTTTGTTTGTTTGTTTTTGAGACTCATTCTGTCACCCTGGGTGGAATGCCCTGGCGTCATAACTTACAGCAACCACATACTCTTGGGCTTGAGCAATCCTCTTGTCTCAGCCTCCCCAGTAGCTGAAACCTGGGACTACAGGCGTGCACCATAATAACCAGCTAGTTTTTTTGTTTGTTTGTTTGTTTTTCCTATTTTTAGTAGAGACAGGGTCTCAGTCTTGATGAGGCTGGTCTTGAACTCCTGAGCTCAAGCAACCCACCCACCTTTGCCTCCCAGAGTGCTAGCATTATAGGCATGAGCCGCCATACCCGTCCTATAGAAAATTTCTATTTGTTCTTTCTCGACATCTTTTTCCTAACTTTCTATTTTGACGTAATTTCAGAAGTATAGAATAGTTACAAAAATAGTATAAATAATTCATGTATAACCTTTCTCAAATTTCCTGTATTGTTAATGTTTTACCCACATGTTTTATTCTTCTCTCTTTAATATATATATTGTATGTATGTACATATGCATATAAAGTCATGCATGCCTAATGACAAAGATATATTGTAAAAAATGTGCCACTAGGTGATTTCAGACTTGTGTGAACACTGTGATGCACATTCACATCTAGATGGTACAGCCTACAACACACCTAGGCCATATGGTGTCTGTCTCTCCTAGGCTAGAAACCTGAACAGCATGTTAGTGTGCTGAATGATTATAACACAATGGTAAGTATTTGTGTATCTAAAAAAATGCACACATAGAAAGGCACATTGAGAGTACAGTACTGTAATTTTACGGGTCCAGCATCACACATGTGGTCTCTCACTGACTGAAATGTTCTTATGTGGCACATGACCATCTATACAGCATAATTTATTGAACTAGTTCAGAGTGAATTTTAGGTACAGGATGATTCCTTTTCTCATAAATACCTCAATGTTTTATTTCCTAAAACGGGGCAATCTTTTTCATAATTAGAGCAATTATTTAAATTAGAAAGCGGATCTCTTTGACAACTAATTTTTTTCCCCCTAAGTAGCAGTTCTCTTCTTGGAGAACTTTTGCAAATCCCTGCTATGTGTTCCCAATGCAGCATTCCTCAATCCTACATAATACTCATTATTTTTCTTTGAAACCCTCATCTTTATCTCTTGAATAGACTATAAGCTATGTTCATTTCATTTCCTTTTTGGTGTAGCACAATTCTTGGCACTTGATAAATTCATCATAAATTTTTTTAGATAGATGTATTCCTTGAGTTGTAGCTATGTCATTCCAATTTCTGCCTCATGAAGAATAAAATACTTAGTTGTTTTTTCAGTTTAAAATTTAGACTGTCGGAATTCATATAGATTTAAGATTTTTGTCAAGGCATAAGCTACTCAATTGGAAGTAATTATTTTAGCATTTGAATGATTAATTTTGTGATTTCACTAGAAAGTTAAATAACATAAAGGATAAATTAATTACTTTATTTCCAAATGCAATTAATTAAAATGGACACATTTATTGAAGGCTTGCTATGTTTGTTGTACATTATAAATATTTTACATAAATCTATTCTTTAATCAGGATAATAAATAACATTTAATAAGTGTTTACTGTGTATTAATCCCTGTGCTTAGCCCATTACAAGGTTTATCAACTCTAATAGTAAAATGTCAAATACACATGGACCAGGCCTTTGCCTATGCTTCACACACAGGTGTAAGTACTTTATACATACGAAGTCTCATTTATTCCTTGCAACATTATAATGGGGATACTATTATTATCCCCATTTTACAGTTGGGAAAACTCAGACCACGTAGAGATTAAGTCCTCAATGAGAATAATCACATCTCTTTTTAAAAAAGAAAATCTGAATCTTGAATAAACTAGATTTCTTACCTATGTTAGCTCCCTAGAGCTGCTGTAACAAATTACCACAACCTGAGTGGCTTAAAATAAGTATATTCTCTCACAGTTCTGGAGGCTAAAAGCCTGAAATCAAGGTATCTGTAGAGGCACGCTCTTTCTGGAGGCTCTAGGAGAATTTTTTCATATCTTTTTTCTTACCTTTAGATGTTGCTGACAATCCCTGGCATTCCTGGCTTGAGGAAACATTGTCCCTCTCTGTCTGTGCCCTCACATACTCTGTCCCTCCATGTAGGAGTGTCTCTGTGCCTCCTCTCTGCTTAGAAGGACTTGCTGGACTAGGACCTACCCTAACTTGATCATGATTTACTTACATCTGCAAAGACCCAATTTTCAAATAAACTCACATTGAAAGTTATCACATGTAAGAAATTTATCTTTTCAGAAAGCAAATTTTAATCTGTAACTTTGCCCAACACCATTAAGCACATTAATGGCACTTTCAGGATTTGAACCCAGGCTCATCTGACTCCAACGCCTATGTTTTAACCACCTTGTAACATGCAGCCTGTAGGATTTGAGTCATCAGTTTGACATGTTAACTAAGGTTATTAGTCATGAGAATCATCAAAATAAAAATATTTAATATTTTAAAATGATAAATGCACCATTGCAATATTTACCTAAAAATATACATGAATGTTTTAATAAAGAAAATACTTTAACTTCTTCTAACTACAAATATGAAAATCTACAAACATTTCAAATAGATTTCCATTTGTAAAAATCTCATTTGTTTATGCTATTGGCAATACAAACACCATTATCTTAGAAACTTTTCTATAAAAATGTTTATTTATGCTTATTAAAATGTTTTATATACTTCAGCAAAATGGTGTGTTTTATTTATTTATGTAAGGTGAGTATGCTTAAAAATATTTTATTAAAATTTCTGTATTTTACTACCTTTAAGTTTAATATTTTCAAACATAATTTACATTTATGTAAATATAATACATTTACATTTGAATATATTAATAAACACTGGATTCTGTGTATTTTCCACATTTCATTTGACAACTAGTCATTTTTGAGAAAAGATTTTCAATACTAGGGTAGGTGAATGTATTCATCTAATAATTAGATCTTATAATTTTAATCTTAATTTTTATATTGCTGTATAATACTCAAATGTTTAACCAATCTTTTTAGTAGAAATTAATCAATTTCTTTAGTTTAAGGAATTTAATTTATTTTTATAGATCCTTTAGAAATATCTACAATGTGAAGGGAAGGTTTGATTTTAATTAAATAGTTAAATTTACAACATTTACCTTATTTTATTTTATTTATTTTATTTTATTTTATTATTTTTTTTTATTAAATCATAGCTGTGTACATTGATATGATCATGGAGCTTCATACACTAGTTTCACAAACCGGTTGACACATTTACATCACACTCGTTAACATAACCTTCCTGGCAATTTCACAGTTATTGTGTTAAGACATTTACATTCCACATTTACTAAGTTTCACATATACCATTGTAAGATGCACCACATGTGTATTCTCACCAATCCCTCTCCTTCCACCCACCTCCCTCCCCCCTTTCCCCCTTCCCCCATTCCTAGGTTGCAATTGGGTTATAGCATTCATGTGAAAGCCCTAAATTAGTTTCATAGTAGGGGTGAGTACATTGGATACTTTTTCTTCCATTCTTGGGATACTTTACTAAGAAGAATATGTTCCAGCTCCATCCATGTAAACATAAAGGAGGTAAAGTCTTTATCTTTCTTTAAGGCTGCATAATATTCCATGGTGTACATATACCCAATTTATTAATCCATTCATGGATTGATGGGCACTTGGGTTTTTTCCATGACTTAGCAATTGTGAATAGGGCTGCAATAAATATTCTGGTACAAATATCTTTGTTGTGATATGATTTT